>PVJS01029378.1:0-24820 GCA_004027185.1 Glis glis
GACCCGACCCGTTGCGTGCCATTGGGCCACACCCTACTGCCCGGGGATTCCTTTATGGGTTTCACGTTAAAACTGCCCTGTTTTCCTAAATAAACGAGATTTGCTCGACATATTCTCCCGGCTCGTGGTGAGTGCTTCTCGAGTCGCGGCGCTCACTTTTCCCTGTCAGTCCGCGTCACTCTCGGGCGGGACCCGAGAGTGAGGGTTTTAGGTATATTTTAAATCTTACCGAGTTGACTGACTGATTAAATGGGAAGAGTGAGAGAAAAGGGGAGTTGAAGCTGCTTTATAACCTTTGGGCATTTCTTTTTCTCCAGAGTAATAGAAATAATTGATTTCCCAATAGTTTAGATGGATAACTTGGGGAAGAGGAAATATACTGGAAATTTCACAAGCTCAGTATTTGACATGCTTTTTTAGAAATTCAAACTGAGATATTGAATATTCAGTTAGAAATGTAAGTTGGGAGTATAGAGAGGAGCTCTGGAATGAAGATAAAGTTTTGAGACACATCAACATATACACTCCTGAAAATCTAGGTTCCAAATGGAATAAAATGAATTTTAAAGGGGGGGGGGGCAGCAAGAAGTCACAATAACTGACAAATGAGGAAAATTAGAAAGAACTGGCAAAGGAGCCTGAAAAGTGACAGTAGGGGCAAGAACTAGAAATGAAACATCCTGGAAGTCAGGCTTAGAAGCACTTTAAGGAAGAAAGGAAGCCCGGAAGTGTCAACCATTGTTGATAGATCAAGGAAGAGAAGGACCAAGTTTCTCTTCTCCCAGTGAGATTCCCCTCAGGCAGTAAAAGTTTTCCCACTGTCCATACTAAGCCTCTAAGCTGCTCTTACTTAGGACAATATAAAATTAAAAGTTGAGTTTCTTTTTTAACCCTTTTATTTCATCCTCGGCTTTACTTCATCAAAATTTTTCTTAATAATAGCAATGATCACAGTAAATACTTAGTGAATACATATTTTATACATGATAATGTATTAAGGGAATTATAAATATTATCTTGGCAATTTTCATCTTTTGGAGAAAGCATGAATATCACTTTTCCCTTTCACTGGAGTAGGGGATTGAGACTAGGAGACGTTAAATTACTAATTAAATAGTATACAACTGAAAGAGGCAAATCTCTCAATAGTTTACCTCCTACCACTTCACTTTGTACTCTACAATAGTTTTCTTCTCCTTTCTCCAATAATGCATACTCTCACCTATATTTTTCCAAATGGACACATTCCATTTAGGCCAAATCCTGCTTAAGTGTTGCCTTGCTGACTTTATTTCAACTATTATAGCCCTTACATGCCTTATAAAATCATTTTTAAATTATCTATTCTTCCAAATTTAATGTGAGTTCTAAGGTACTGAACTATGTCTATATTTTCATCTTTACATCTTAGTACTTAATAGAGTGACCAGAACATGGTAAATGATCAGGAAATATATTTTGAATACTTGAAACCTACACATTATAACCAGATCTATCTCTATAAACATATCCAGTCTAAAATAAATGTCCTTCTTCAATTCATAAACCTGATCACTCTTAGGAAATCTTTTCCAGTGGACTTTTGCAATAATTAAAAATAAATATAATCACTGCTAGGTAAAGTTCCAGGTTTTTAAATAGCCCAGCTAATTTAATCCTCACTATAATCCTACTGTAAAGTATAACTTATCCAAAATTAAAACTAGAGTTTCCTGATATGGAAAATACTAAAATAATACATTGAAGGAAGAAAATTGGTGTACTATTAAGAAATTTATAAATGTTGTATTAATTTTACCTCAATGCTAATTCTCAATAAATTGACAATAATAACAAAACCTCTAAAATAAAAAATAAAGATGATTAATTATTGTTATATATCCTCCTAGATTTATATTTCTGATGACTTGGGACTAGTTGGTGGCCTGGTGGGCCGAACCTCCTTTTCCCTGCAGGACAAGACTCTCCTGCTTCTCAGACACAAAGGGAAGCAGTGAATGGAGTAGTTCCACCTGTGTACACCAAGGGGCATCAGGCAGGCCCCGCCCTGGACAAACTTCTTTTACCTCTTCAAGAAGCACTAATGGAAGCCTGTAGGGCACCAGATACCAAGACAATCAAAATGACACCAAAAATGCTCTGAAATTTAGCCTGCCATTTTAACTGGAGCCTACACAAGTAAGATAAGGCCCATATACTAAGTCTGATCAGAGTGATTGGCTGCTAAAATAAAATATTTAAACAGGACCCAGCTTCTACTCTCAAAACATACAAAAGCCCATGGTACAATCAGAAATCACTTGTCACACCAAGAACCAAGAAATTCACAATTTGAATGAGAAAATATATTCCATTTATGCCAATTCTATGGTGAATCCAATGGTGGTATTACATGACAAAGATTATAAAGCACTTTTCAAAAAGATGCTTCAAACCAGACATGGTGGCACATACCTACAATTCTAGCAATGTTAGAGCAGGAGGATTGTAAGTTCAAGGCCAGCCTCAGAAGTTTAGTGAGACCTTGTCTCAAAATAAAAAAAAATAAAAAGCACTGGGGATGAAGCTAAGTGGTACAGCACCACTGGGTTTAATTCTCAAAGCCACACACACAAAAAAGCTTCAACAATGGTCAGGGACCCTATCAGGGGTCAACTGACGATGCAGAGGTTTCGGTGGTGAGGTCCCCAGAGAAAAGAAAGAATGCAAAGTCACTATCAGGAGGAGAACAAACAAGCTTTATTCTACTAACCAGTCACTTATATAGGGTTTTGGACAAAATGACGCACATTCCATCAGCGTGACATGCTCATGCATGTTATGTTTTGCCTACTCATACTTATGCACATATGCAGCTGCATGAGATGTGTGCACATCTACAACTGCTCAGGGTGAGAGGGGTCATGTCCTCACTGCCACCCTGTACTTCCTCTGGATCCCACACTTCATCCTCTATGGGTGGCGGTGTGCGACTTGACTCAGATAGCATGATATTGGGACGAAAGACCGAAATAGCAATAAAGGGTACAAAAAGCAACTTATTTTTTCCAGCCACGCAGGCAAGGATAGCCAATGCCCATCTCCAGGAGGAGCCCAGTGAGTTCCACCAGGTTGTAAGCAGATCTTTCTGTAAGACCTCCATATTCATTTCCACTAAGGTTTGCTATACCTGCTGCTGGTGGTGTTTTCCATATTAAGGACATTGCCATACAGCATTTTGCACTTGAGCGTGGGTAAGAGGCAATCCCTACTGCTGGGCTACAAGCCCCATTGTGCGGGTGCCTACATGTTTTAACTTTTTATGTAACCACAGTGCTACTGACAAGGGCTCAAGAGGTAGCCAGAGAGCCCAAACTTAAGCTAAAACATTGGCAGCATCATTACTGGTGGTCTGCCAAGGCCTATCCCCCGGAACATGATGTATAGTAACTCCTTCCCAGAGACCCCATTTCCACTGCTCCTCCCACATATCCTTTCCCCACAATGGGTGGTGCCCAATCAACCAGTCTTGTGCTGCCCATCAGGCAGTCCCCCGGTAGACTGCCCAACTGTCTGTACAGACATGCAAGGTTTAGTCTCTTTCATGAGGACTAACCAGACTGCCTGGAGCCAGTAATGGTCTCATACCAAAATGTTTTCACAGTGGCCACAGCTGCGCACATGGGCAGCTGCCCATGACAGAAGCCATCAGAATACCATGCTTTTGCAGGTAGAGGGGCTCTTCTTCCTCATAGGGACTTGGGGCATCTCCCCCTTCCATGGGTTCTGAGTGGGCTATCGCCTGGAAATGCATTGGCCCCAATAAAGCTTTCTCTTCCACATAGGGGCTTGGGAAGTCTCCCCACTTTTGTGGATTCTGAGGGGGCTGTCGCTAGGAACTGTACTGGCCCCAGCAAAGTACTCAGAAAAAGGGCTACTAGAAAACCATGCTTGTTGCTCTAAGTATGAACTTCACTTTGTCAGAGTGGGCATTTGGGCTATCCCTGTCCAGGGGGTTCGAGTCTTGGACCTTAGCCCTAAGTTTGCACCCCACTTTGTCAGACTGGGTGTTTCAGTTACACCTGTCTTGGGGGTCTGAGTCCAGGACCTCAGTCAACCTTCAATAGGCTAGGTGACCTGCACCATCACTGACCCAGTACCTATACTGTTTGACCATTCCTGATGGAGGATAGACTTGTATCTTATCTATCACTGCTTTGGGTATCACCTTTGTTTATCCAATCAGATAATTCCCAGGAACTTGACAGAATACCCAGATCCCTCAACCTTGACTTTGTTGACAGCCCCCCTATTCCTGGAGAGCAACTCAGAGGCTGAATGCAGCTGCTGTTAGCTCTGTTAGAGAATCAGATATTAGTATAATATCACCAATATAATGGTACAACCATAATGCCTCAGGCTTCTGCCAGGAGGCTAAAACATAATGTCCCAGTTCATGTGACAGGTGACCCAACAGTTCTGAAATGTTGGGTACCAATGCATGCAAAGGTGGTGTCACTTTATTTAACTGCCGATAGTCCACCGTCCTGTGCCAGGAACCATCGGGTTTTCCCACAGGACACAGGGGAGAGTTGAATGGGCTATGAGTCAGGTGAATGACACCTGCCTCTTCTCGCTTCAGTATCATTTTTTTCAATTTCCTTAGGTCTCCCTGGTAATTTGTACTGCTGTACATTTACAATCCTTATGGCTTTGGTTTGGGCAAAGTTACTGCTAGAGTGCCAAAAGTACTTACTGGGCTTTCATACATCTTTTCCTCACCAGGGACGATGGTGTCTAGGAGTTGTTGTTGCCATTGCTTCATCGCCTCCAGCAGCTATTGGATTCATTTTTTCCCGGGGTGGCTGTGGGAGTGGCCTCCTGTCAAGCTTTAGCACCAATTTTTTTTTGTTGTTTTTTGGGTCCATGCTGGCACGCAGCCTTCCAGTTTCCTTGAATCGTCCTGGGGGTCAGGGTCCCTTTAACTTGTCCAGCACAGAGTTGGGGCTGGGCCTCCTGGACCTGAAGCTGGTTAGGTGCATCACTTCCTCTCAGAAACAGGCCTGGGGCTGCCACAGACCAAGCCAGTCACTGCACCCCCAGAGTCTATGTCTCCGTTGCTCAGCTCAGCATTGGCCTCTTTGGGGGAGGTGACAGGAGGAGTACACAGCACAGATTTCCACCAGCACAGGCAGCAGGGTCGCACTGCCTCGGATTCCTGCCTGAGCCCCACCACCATCTGTGTCCTGTTGGCCAATGCAAACTGGAACATGTGGCTCCAGCACTTTTAAAGACTTTTAGACTTTTCCGGATGAGGATGTACATCGTCCCAGTCTTCCAGCAGGGCCCACACCATTAGATAGGCTGTTACTGGGAATAACAGCGAGGCCAGGGTCCACATCTCCACTTTGGGTTGTTCCTCCCAGGGCTGCTGTTCCAGAGGGATACTGGGGGTACTTACTTAATCTTGCCATACTATGCCAAGTGTCAAGGGCTCAGTCAGGGGCTAGCTGAAGGGGAGGGGGAGGTTTCAGTGATGAGATCCCTGGAGAAAAGAAAGAACACAGAGTTGCCATCAGGAGGAGAACAAACAGCAGCTTTATTCTACAAACCCATCCCTTATATAGGGTTTTGGGCAGAATGGCGCACGTTCAAGTCAGTGGGACATGCGCATCCGTGTTATGTTTTACCCAGTCATGCTTATACACATCTGCAACTGCACGGGGTGAGAGGGGTCATGTCCTCACTGCCAGCCTGCACTTCCTCTAGGCTCCCACAACAATTAAATACATATTGCCTTGAAAATAGTTTAAAACTGCAAAGTAATATGTTATGAAAAAGAAACAAATAGAAATTATAGAACTAAAGTTGAAAAGTGCAATTACACATAAAACATATTCATTGGATGGGCTAGAGTGCAAATGACAGAAGACAAAGTCACTGAACTTGAGGTAAAAATAAGAAGATTCACCCAGTGTGAACAACAGAGAGAAAATAGACTGAAAGAATAAAATGAACAAAGCCTCAGAGACCTAGTGGGCAATACAAAAGATCTAATATTGTTAACACCCAAGTTTCAGAAGGAGAAGAAAAGAGAAAGAGGCTAAAAGAGTATTTGAAAAAAAATATGGCCAGAAACTTCTCAGTTTTGGCAAGACACAAACCAATAGATCCAAACAGCTATTCTTTGAGCTCAAAAAAGATAATCCTAAGGAAATCCCCTCCAATACACATTATAAATAATACTTAGAAAATTAAAGACAAAAAATTGAAAGCAGTCAGAGAAAGATGATGTATGACCTAAAAAGACACAACAATTTGAATGACAATAGATTTCTTCTTCTTCTTCTTCTTCTTCTTCTTCTTATTATTATTATTATTATTAAACAGTCCATGAAACTATGGAGGCCAGAAAGAAATGCTGAAAGAAGACAACTGTGAGTAGTGAATCCTATATCTCATAAAACTATCCTTCAGAGATGAAGAAGAAGCCGGGTATGGTGGTGAATGTCTGTAATAAGGCTTGGGGGTGTAGCTCACAGTTAGATTGCCCTTGGGTTGAATCCCAAGTACCACCAAAAATAAAAAAAAAGAATAAAAAAGAAATGAAGGGGAAATAAATACTGTCTCAAATGAAGGAAAGCTGATATATTGATTTTACCATGAAGTTTGTAATCTGGAACAGAAATAAAATATTGCAGTGTTTAATACTTTAAAATATCTGCAACCTTTTTCCTTTCTTATATCGTTTTAAATAAGATGGTGAGTAAAAATTTTTTTCTTTGATTATTGTATGATTTTTTTTTCGGCACTGGGGATTGAACGCAGGGGCGTTCTACCTCCGCGCTACACCCCCGGCCCTATTTTTTTATAGTTTATTTTGAAACCAGGTCTCACGAAGTTGCGAAGGGCCTCACTAAGTAGAGAGAGAGAGAGAGAGCTGAGGCTGGCCGTGAACCCGGATCCTCCGGTCTCTGCCTCCCAAAGTACTGGGATTACAAGCGTGCGCCACCACGCCCGGCCTATTGTATGATTTTACTTGTCCAATTTGCACTTTTCATTATTTTGTGTAACTGTTAAATGCATAGTTAGAAAGTATAAGTAAGTTGAAATAGAAAGTGAAAAGTTTTCTTATAGTGAATATAAACTTCCATTCATATTTAAAACAGTTTTTAGAGAAATAATTGCTTTAGTAAATTATAAATACATGTACATTTGTAATGTTCACTCCCAGGTATCTTCTCTGTCACTGATGATTCCTTACAATACTTTGATATGAAAGCCCAACATCACCAAAGGAACTGGGTTGGTTTGAAAGTAAGAGTTTGGCTGGGCATAGTGGCGCACACTTGTAATCCCAGTAGTAGGGAGACAAGAGGATCGCAGGTTCATGGCCAGCCTCACAACTTAGGGAGGCCCTCCGCAACTTAGACCTGGTTTCAAAATAATGAATGAAAAATAGGGCTGGGGGCGTGTGTAACTTGGAGGTAGAATACCCCTGGGTTCAATCCTCCCTGGTACCGCAAAAAAAAAAAAAAAAAAAGTAAGAGTTTGAGCCTTACCTTAAGGCAGAGAAGCTGACTTACATCCTAGATCTAATCACACATGGATTCTCAACGAGGGCAATAACTCCCAGAATGGCAGTGGGGACAAATATAGACACATAAAAGAATGCAAATTTGTCACTGCATTTTTTTTTCTTGAAGAAGGTAGATTCCCAGGGGAGCACAGAATAATTTTTTCTTCCTGAAAAGGGGATGGTGAACCAAATAAGTTTGGGAATCTATAGATGCTTACTAAACTGAATAATTTTGGGCAATGGATTCAATAACTGTTTTATAATTTCCTCATTTGTAAGTGAAAAATATACATTTACCATCATTATTGATGATAATATTGCATGATATAATTCATATAAATTTATCCTTACATGGTGCCTGGCATCTTTCAGATATTTTAAATGGTTCATAAAGAATGTATGAATGAAGAGACCTGGTCTAAGAAAATATTACCCAATTTGCTCAATTATCAGGTTAGAAATGAAAGAAGTGGTACCAAGATAAAGTCACCAGAGTTCACTTTATTATTCTAGCTCTATTTCCTACTTCAAGAAAAGTGGGTACTATTGATTTTCAAACAAATAGCAATTTCTTGAAAGCTCCTTTAAAAGCAGGTACTAAGGTTGGGCACTGTGACACATGCCTGTAGTCCCAGGACTTGGGAGGTTCAGACAGAAGAATCGCAGATTAGAGGCCAGAGAGAGCAACTTAGTGAGACCCTGTTTTAAAATAATAATAAAAAAATTAAATAGGGCTGGGGGTGCAGTTCAGAGGTAAAATTCCACTGGATTCAACCCCAGTACCCCCCCACACACATACAAAAAGCAGGTCCCAAGCAGATAGCTTGTCTTAGCAATCTTTGAATTGTAATAGCCCTGCATAGTTCTCAAGAGACATAAGGGTTGCTTAACAAATACTGGGTAAATGCTTGAATGAATAGATGAATCTACTACTCTCTTTTTGATATGTATACACAGTTCTAGTTCTCCATCAACAATGTCATAGCAAAAAACCAGTAGCTGTCTTTCTATTGTAAGTTTCTAGAAATCGAGTATACTAAAATGTAACCACCAGCTGGGCGTTAATCCCAGTACTTGGGAGGCAGAGACCGGAGGATCCGGGTTCGCACCCAGCCTCAGCTACTTTGTGAGGCCCTCTGCAACTTTGTGAGACTCGGTTTCAAAATAAAGTATAAAAAATAGGGCTGGGGTGTAGCTTAGATGTAGAATGCCCCTGGGCTCAATCCGTAGTACTGCAAAAAAAATGTAACCACCGAATTCACATTTAATAAAATAAAAACAAAATTCTCTGACAGTAAATTTTTAAGTCACATTTAATTAATCATAAATGCATATAAGTGCAGTATATGTATGTTCTTTGAAATAACTTACTAATTTTCTTACAACATCTTTGCCTCTTCCAAGAAGATTTATAGTTTCATACAATAATGTATAATTTCTTCCTTCAAACTGAATTCATGAAATGCAGCACTTAAATTGGTAGTACATGCATCATTTTTCATGTTCACTTTTGAATTAAATTTCTCTACATGGTGCCTTAAGAAATATTGCCAACTCGGCTTCAAGGTTATAGGGTAGACACTGGGAGATTAGAATTCTGCATGAATGGTTGAAAAATAGGTAAATGTGAAGATTTCTATTGTTGGTATATGAGGACGCTCTGAAACATATAAAGAGACTCAGCCATGGTAATGTGTAAAAATCATAAAACACATCCATGATAGTGTAAAGAGTTAATCTTAGAAAGCTGAGATTATTTGGAATGCAACACAGATGTATCATATAGCAAGGTGACTGAACAAACCAAGTATAATTGAGCATGAGAGTATAGTTTTAGATAAGATCTAGAAGAAAAGAGAGAATCACCATGATCAGTTCTCCATTTCATACAGAATATAGAACATAGTTATTGAAACATGGAGGGATTCAGTCAAAGTTCAGGAATAGGTTATGGATTAAACTCTATTATTTTAGATTTTCTCCATGATTTATTTTCTCTATAATTCATCTTCTCCATAATTCATTAGTCTGAAATGAGAAATTGGTTCCTTAAAACAAATTTGACACTGTGTCAGATACAGAAATGCTTTTAATCCCTGTAAAGATAAGCAAGATAGTAGTGTTATTTGACAACATAATCATTAATAAATGGCCTCCTCTTTTTTAGTGCCACAAATGGGCAGAATGGGCCCTGTCTGACCTAATTTATTCTTATTATGTGCTCTTCCCTTGTCTTTTTTCTTGTTGTTTTATACCAGTTTCCTATCTATAATAGGAAGGACTTAGAATCTTTGGCTTACATAATAAGCATGTTATAAAACAAAATATGTTATTCTTTTAAAGGCTGGAATGCAATTAGTTGTTCTTAGCAGGGGATATAAGTATTTCTCATCCAATGCTTAGATCTTTGTATCCAATTGTATTGTGTTTGTCTTCATATTACTACCCCAATCAATAAGAATTAGATGAAAGAAAGCATGACAATATTTGTGAGACGCCAACAGAGTTGCAGGGAATAACACAGAGTAAAATTCTAATAAAGCATGCAATGTTGAACTTTTTAAATTCAATTAAAAGATTGGGAAGCACAAGGAACACACTTAAAAAAACAACATCATAGTAACAAAAATGACTGAATAGAGAACAGCCTTGGTGGTGGTATCTGTCCTACCATTCCCGGGAGTTACTCGAGTTTTGTGTGTGTAATTAAATATGTATCTTATTGGACCTACTATCAAAGGCAGAATGTGATAAACATAATAGTAAGTACAACAATCCTGTATGGTTAAAGTATAGATAAGGGTAATGTTTTAAGGCTATGATTAGGCCAGCAGTCAGGGGCAGGGTGAATTGTGAAGTGGTTAGGGAGTAAGCTGGATTCAAACCTGGCTTTGAAAGAGAAGGAAAACTAACATGCCAGATCTTAAATGTAAATACTCTGAGGTTTCTGTATCATTGACTTGAAAGAGCAAATAAAGTTGACAATTTAATAGATGAATAGATAAAGATATACTGATAGACACAGATGTTGTGATAGATGTAGTAGTTGTTTCCATATCGTATGGAGGAGAAAATATCAAGAGAAATTTACTCAAAAAAGAGAAAGATTCTCCAAATCATAAATTTAACATTTCCTTTATGGTTTTTAATCTAAAAAGTTTAGACACAAATAGTTTGTGTGTAACTTAAATTTGTGTTAAAAAAGTATTCGAAACATTGAAGATAATAACTTTCTGAGATTATAAGATCATTAGTTCTGTTAGATATGAAAATAGGTTGTAAAGGGAAAGTTTTCCTTTTCTTTTTTTCCCCAGGAAAATCAATTGTGAAATACAGGGCTAAAAAATAAAACCAAATTCTTTATGACAGGATTTTCTTTATGAACATAAATATGGATTGGAAATATCCCCAGATGGGATCATGTGAAGCATTTCCAAACTTATGTGATAACCTACCTCATTTCTTTTTCTCAGCCACTTCTTGGGACTGGTGTTTGTTGGAACTTCTTCGGGTAATGATCTGCTATTATACCACAAAATGGATATATAAAGTGTAATTTGGAATAGACATTTCTGGTCCTGTGGTTACAGGGTGTTGGGTAAAAACTCAATGACTTTCATTTAAACTTACTAGCCTATGCAAGATGTGCACAGATACAAGACTGCTGTAGTGCATGGTAAAATCATTACTGATATCAAAATAACCATTTATAAGGAGCATGTCAATAGAGAAAGGCTTTCAGCAGTTGGCTTAGCCAGGTACAGTCCCCTTGGTGTGTGATGTTGCAGCGACTTCAGTAGCCACAGAAGATCAAACACAATAATATTTGTTTCCTAAAGATAAATGTTAACTGATTAAAACCTCAGAATTAAAATGGAAGCACCATGTAATGTTTGAGATGTCTGCCCATCAAAACATGGAGGAGAACTCTCACCATGAGCCACATTACAGATCAGACTGTGTCCTGTCCTGATGAGTTCAGACAAAAGGGGGGAAAATTTATTAAAACAATTTGGGGATAGTTTAAGAAAATAAGGGATTATATACAAGCTACTTCAAGAATATAGTCATTTTAAATATGAACAACAAAGAAAAAATTAAATATAAAATTCCCTTTATGCTAAAAAATAGTAATAATAAATAAAAGAAGTATCAGGTAAAGACAAAAATCCACAACTAATGCCATGAAAGTTTGGGAGAGACTGGAAACAAAAGCATTGCAGAGAAGCTTCCAGCCAGTATTTTACTATCATTTGGCCAGAGGCCTGACCAGCTGAGGCCATGAAAGAGTCTCATTACTAGTGAATAGATCTTAGAAGAAAAAAAAGTGTGCTGTTGGCACAGAGCAACAGTGTAAACTATTATCTGGGGTTAGTATTTTGGGAAAAAAAAAAGTCTTGTGAGTAGAGACTAGAGTTAAAGGATCCACCACTTTCTGTGTGAGAAACATCCAAACACATTCCTGAGCTGATAGAACACAGAAGAAGGAAACATTTTTAAACCCACTGATTAGCAAACCTTCCAGGGGAAATGGAAGCCCCTTTCACTATACACAAACAAACTCACACACACACACACACACACACACACACACACACACACACACACACTAAATAAATAAACCAGTGCCATTGATTTCACAATAAAATTCATCAACTAGAGGAGGAAATAGCCATAATAGAGAAAAGAATGTAACACAAGTAACTGAAAGAATAGCACTCCAAAAATGTAAAGTAATAGAACAATTTAAAAAATATGAAATAAATACAAGTAAAAAATGAAGGAATAGAAATATGAAAAAAATACTAGACCGATAGCAAAGCTGATCATAATTCTGCGACTCTCAATGGAGCCTGTCTCCCTACTCCTTTGGTTTGTATTGCTCTGTTATCTTGCTTTGGTTTATAGGATGTGGCAGGAGTGATGAGCCAGTCCTAAGTCGAGACCTTAAGAGGTTTTTCATGTTTCTGCCCTTGATCCTGAGACCCTGACGACGACATATGGAAAAGTCTGGACTCGCTGGCTGGATAATGAGGAACCACATGGAGCAGAGACAGACCATTCAACCGGAGGCCTCATCACCAGCCAGGCAGACAAATCATCGTCTGATTCTGTGCACCTATTAGAGAGCAAAAAAGTCACTTGTTTGAGCCCAGTGCAAATTTCCAAATTACAGAATTGTAAGCTACATACATAGTTATTGTTATTAGCCACTAATTTTGGAGTAGTTTATTGCAGAAGAAACTGACACATAGGTAAAGTTTTGAAATGCAAAACAGTAAATGTTATTTAAAAAACCAAGATTAAAAATCTACACTGAGGAAACAGATGTACATTGTGATTCAGAGAAATAAAAAACACACATTTGGTTTCATAGACTGAGGATCAACAAGTTCATTGAATAGAATTTAGCTAATAAAGTGATACTTTTATTTTAAAACCAGTTCAGATCTACTTTATTTGTGTCACTGATGTAATTTGTCAAAACAGAAAAGAAATCCGCTAGGCGACATGGCTTACTAAACTAATTGGACTAGTGAGTTGAATGGATCAGCTCTTTAGAGAGGAGGCTAAGAAATGCAGGTGGTTTCAAGGCCCGTATACGTTGCTGCTGGTGATCCAATACCACACAGATAGACTAATACTTTTTAGCAAGTGGTGACCAGTGTCCCAGAAAGCCATGTACAAGAAAAGTGCTAAAGTATACAAGTTAGCTGGGTGTGGTGACTCACACCTGTAATCCCAGTACTTACAGGTTGAGACAGGAGGATCACAAGTTTGAAGCCAGCCTCAGCAACTTATCAAGACCCTGCTTCAAACTAAAAAAATAAAATAGGGCTGAAGGTGTAACTCAGAGGTAGAATACCCCTGGTTTCAATCCCCAGCACCACAAAACAAACAAACAAAAACAACAACAACAAAATAAAGTATATAAGTTAAATTTCTGAATCTTTGTCTTCCTTCAAATAATAGTATTTGGAAGAAAAGTACCTGGATGAGAGTGAAGATATTTGTAGGGTCTAATTTTACAACTGGGCGATGTGTTTAGTTAGACATACAAAAATGACCCAAAGCTTTCTGTCATTTGAAGTGGATAATATATTAAAAAATTGCTGGTTATTTATAGGAAATAAAACAATTTGAATGATAGCAGATTATTCATCTAAACCATGGAGGCCAGGAAAAAAATACTATATCCATGTACAAGTACTGAAAGATTATAACTGCCATCCTTCATTTTATATCTAGTGAAAATATATTTCAAAAATGAAGGAGAAATTAAGACAATCTCAGACAAACACAAACTAAGAATTTGTCACTGACATAACTTCCCTTACAGAATAACCATGAGTCTTTTAATCAGAAGAAAGAAAATAAACTGGGAGTGGTGGTACAGGCCTGTAATCCCAGGACTTGGGAGGTTGAGACAGGAGGATCTCAGGTTTGAAGCCAGCCTCAGCAATTTAGCAAGACTTTTAGCAACCTAGAAAGATCCTGTTTCAAAATAAAAACATAAAAGTGGCTAGGGATGTAGCTCGGAGATAGAATGCCCCGGGTTCAATTCTTAGTACCACAAAATAAATAAATAAGAAGAAGGAAGAAAGTAGAAGAAGAAGGAAGGTCTAGGCTCCAAAAAGAAAGAAAAAACAACAAATAGACAAAAATTAAGGAGAATATAACAGGCTATCACCAGTTATAGGGTACTGAAATATTTGATAAATGCAACAAAAATTATAACAATATCTGATATGCTCAAGATAATTTGCACTTGAAATGTGTAGGGAGTAAGAGGACTTGAATGGAAGTAATATTTTTGCAATTCATTAGAAGTTCTAAGACATGGACAGCCATAGAATTATGATACATTATGTACATATGTGTTATAATGCCGACAGTCGACCATTGGCAAGCCTATTGAAAGTCACAAACACTGTAAACACATTAAAGTAAAATCCTTAAAATTACCTTCAAGTAATCTAGAGAATGACAAGAAAGGACAAAGAGTAATGAACAAAAGCAAATAATACAATGGCCTATTAAATCCTAACATATATAAACAATAGAACCTTAAGTGCAAATGATGCAAATATTCCACTTAAAAGAAATACATTTAAACAGTGGAAAAGAAAGACTCAACTATGCTTTCTAAATAAACAAAATTCAAATATAATGGCATAAATATGTTGAATGTAAAACAATAGAACATTATACCATAAGTTATTAATAAAAAGCATAAGTGAATATAATAATATCTGTTAAGTACAGTGCAGAGGAAAGAAATTTACTAGGGACAAAGAGTGATATTCTACAATGATAAAGTGGATCAGTCAACTCAGAAGCCATAGTAACTTGCACCAAAACAAAAACAATAAAAATCCTATAAAACAAAGAAAAAATCATCTTAAGATATATGAAGCAAAACTAAAGAGTTTGAAAGGAAAAATAGGCAAATTCATCCACAGATCTAGTTGAGGGAGTTTATGTCTATCTCTCTGCAATTGATATATCTCTAGACAGAAAATTACCAAAGATTAGAGAGGTCTACAAAACCATCAGCCAAAGTAGGTAATAAATATTTATAGAACATGTTACTCAGTAAGAGCAGAATATACTTTTTTTAAGTGCTTAGGGGTCTTTCACCTAGATACATATCTTGGGTTATGAAAAAAGCTTCAACAAATTTAAAAGAAGTGAAACACACAGAGTATGATCTCTGACCATAATAGAATTCAACCAGAAATCAATAACAGAAAGGCTTCAGGAAATTTTCTAAACACATGGAAATTAAATCACAAATTATAACTCGTAAATAACACATAGAAATGAATACAAACAAAAATAAAATATATTAAAAACTGTGGTTCACAACTAGATCAATATTGAGAGGAAAATATATAACACTAGATGTTTACATTAGGAGTCAGAACAGGTCTCAAATTAATAACCTTAGTTCCTAACTCAAGAACCTAGAAAAAAAGTAGCAACATAAATCCAATACAAGTAGAAGAGAGATTTAAAAAATAAAAATATGAGCTGAAATTAAGAAAAGAATGAAAAATCAAAGAAACCAAGAACTGGATCTTAAAGAAAAGAATTTATAAACCTTTGTCAAGACTAAAAACATAAATGCAAGAGAAAGGACACAAATTACCAATATTAGGAATAAAACAGGAGATATCACTACAGTTTCTAGAGTCATTATAAAGATAATAATTGAATGCTATACACAATTAATGCTCATTTACTTAATTAATTACAAAAATAGGACCAATTCTTCCAAACCAGAAACTGTTAGAACTCAACCAATATGAAATGGGAAACGTAACACTATAATCATTTAAAATCAATTTTTAATTTAAAAAATCAAAAATTAAATCTCCAGGTTGATATCTTCATCTGAATATACTACTACACATTTAAATAATAACTAGCACTAATTGTACACAATTTCTTCCAGAAGTTGGAAATAGGAGAGAGCAATAAAATTTCAAACTCATAGGCCCATTAACCTAATTTAAAACCAACAAATTATATACATTACAAAACAAAAGAAAAGGGAAAAGGAATTATAGGCAAAGGCCTCTCATGAATGTAGAATAAAAATTACTCAACAAAACATTAGCAAATCTAATATGGCAGTGTTTCTATTATAACTACTCTCAACTTTTAGATCGACTCTTTTAATTCCAGCTGTGAGATCATACGGTGCTTGTGTTTCTGCTCCTGATTTTCTTCACTTCACATGATGTCCTCCAGGTCCATTTTTGTTGTTGCCAATGACATAATTTCACTCTTTTTATGGCCGAATAGTATTCCACTGTGTCTACAAACACCATTTTTTTCCCAATCAAATATTGATGAACATTTTGGTTGATTACATAACTTAGCAATTGTGATTAGTGCTGTAATTAATTAACACCAGAGTGTAGAAGAGATGTATCTTCAACATGCTGATTTCATTTCTCTTGGATATATACCTAGTAGCAAGAGTGCTAGATCATATGGTAGTTTGTCTTTAATTATTTGAGGAACCATCATACCGTTTTCCATGATAACTGTACTAATTTACATTCCCACCAACAGTATATAAATATTCTTTCTCTGCACCTTCATTAGCATTTGCTATTTTTCTTTTTTTTCTTTGCAGTACTGGGGATTGAGCCCAGGGGCATTCTACCTCCGAGCTACACCCCAGCCCTATTTTTTATTCTTTATTTTGAAACAGGGTCTCACTAAGTTTCAGAGGGCCTCACTAAGTAGAGGCTGGCCACGAACCTGGATCCTCCTGTCTCAGCCTCCCAAGTACTGCGATTACAAGTGTGGGCCACCACACCCAGCTTGCTGTTTTTCTTTGATAATAGCTATTCTAATTTGGTTGAGGTAGTATCATATTGTGATTGTTTGTTTTTTTGTGGTACTGGGGATTGAACCCAGGGGCATTCTACTTCTGAGCTATATCGCCAGCCTGATTTTTTATTCTTTATTTTAAAACAGGGTCACACTAAGTTGTTGAGGACCTAAGTCATAGAGGCTGGCCGCGAACATGCAATCCTCTTGTCTCAGCCTCCCAAACACTGGGATTACAGGCATGCACCACCTCACCCAGCTCATATTGTGATTTAATTTGCATTTCTTTGATGATTAGTGTGTTGAGAATTTTTCATATATCTATTGGTCATTTGTATGTCTTCTTTTGCAAAGTTTCTGTTCAGGTCTTTAGCCTAGTTTAAATTGGATTAATGGATACAATATTACAATTAGATAGGAGTAATAAATTCTGGTATGCTATGGCACAGTAGGGGGAATATAGTTAATACTAATACATTGTATATCTCAAATAGCTGAAAGTATTTTGAATTTATCTACAATAAATAAATAATAATGATGGGTATGCTAATGACTCTGATTTGATCATTATCCAACATACACATAAATCAAAACATCACATTTTACCTATAAATATGTAAACACATTATATAATAATCAAAAAATTAAGCCAGGGGTGGGGGTTCACTTATGTAATCCCAGTACTTGGGAGGCTGAGACAAGAGGATTACAAGTTTGAGGTCAGCCTCAGCAACTTAGTGAGACCCTGTTTCAAATTAAAAAATAAAAAGAAAGGGGGTTGGGGGTTGCAACTTGGAGGTAGAATATCTCTGAGTTCAATCCCCAGTACCTAAAAAAGAAAGAAAGCTTAAAAAATTTAAAAAGAATTATAACTAATCAAATTGGATCTATTCCAAATTCACAAGGCTAGCTCAACATACCAAAATGAATAAATATATTTCATTATATCAGGCTAAAAAAGAAGAGTATTAGTTAATTGACACAAAAAAATGAGAAAATATAACAGTCATTCCTTAAAAAAAGTTTTAGCAAACTAGAAATAGAAGGAAGCTTTCTCAACTTGGTAAAGAACATTTACAAAACACAAGTAACATTGTACTTAATGATGAAAGTTCAAATGTGTTTCTTCAATGATTGGGTAAGGGTGTCCACTCTCACCACTATTATTCACCTTAATAGTATAAGTTCTCATTGATAGATTCCCAAACTTATTGGCATATCCCTTTTCAGAAAAAAAAACTACTCGGTACCCCACTGGGTCCTACCACTGCCACCTTATTTTTATTCAGTGCCCCCCAATTGCAACCAAGTACTACCACCCCCTGGACCACTCCACTTCTCTCCCCATAACTAACTTTAGGAATCACTGTTAGCCATTTGCCAAAGGGCAAAAAAAAGAAGAAGAAATAAAAACATGCAAATTAAAAATAAGAAATATTGCTATCTATGTTTGCAGATGACCTGACTGACAGTAAAAAAAATCCCAAGGAATCTACAAAAGAAAGCCTTAGAACCATGAACACACTTCTGTAATCCCAGCTACTCAGAAGGCTGAGGCAGAGTATCTTGAGTTGAAGGCCAGTCTGGACAATGTAGGAAGACCCTGTCTCACAAAAAATTAAAAATCAGTTACATTTCTCTGTATGAAAATGAACAGATGGAAACCAAAATTAAGAAATGATTCCTTACAATTACTTTAACAAAAATGAAAAGAAATGAAATCTTAGAGAACCTAATTAAAAAGAGAAACATACCATGCTCATGGATTCGAAGGCTCAATATAGCAAAGATGTAAGTTTTTCCCCTTATTATTTTTGTGTTTAATGTAATTTAATACAAATCTCAGCAAGAGTATTTTTGTAGATAGAATGCTAAGTTTATAATATTCATCTTTATTATTTTGTTCTGCGTACACACATGAGATTTGTGATCAGAGCAGATTCTTATTTACTTTATAGCAGATAATATGCATTCTGCTCCCTTGTGTCTCAGTTCTTTTACTTATAGCAACATGATCAGAACTAGACAAATATTCTACACATACAAGTTTGTCTTGTAGGTACAGAAAAGAAAGATAATTTTTTAACTTATATACAGAAAAGAATAAGTACCGGAGAGTCTGGAAATGTCTGCTCGAATACATTGGAATTTAAATTATTTTCTTCAGGTAGAAAAGAAAGACCATTGCCTCAAGTTTTACAATTCAAAAATGACTTATTTTACCTTCATGTGTAAAACCATATCCCTGGACATTTATTTCCGCTGTATTTCAATATTTATACACTTACAAATTAACTTCCATAACCTGCTCTTCTAACACTGTTTCCAAGTTTCAGTAACATTTTTTCAAAAACCCTGACTATACGAAAACCCCAAAACATTTTCTCTGCAACCCCATACTGATTCACAGCAATAGATACAAAGGTATCTCACAATAAAAACAGAGTACCAGATGCTTTTCTAGTTAACTTCTAACACATACACAAAGAATGATTAATTTATATGATATTCAAGTTTCATCTAAAGTATGAAAAAGTTTTAATCCCAGCTTATTTTATAAAGCTCATGTAATTATTGAAAAAATAAAGGAAGACAGTATGAAACAATGAGAAAGAGAGAGAATTAAAGGTCCATTTTAAAAAAAGCATATTATAAAAAAGTCCATTTTATTGTCAATTTAGTTGCAGAAAACACTAAATAAAATATTACACAAACAAATTTAATACTATGTGTAAATAATAATTAATCATTATAAAGTAAAATGTATCATATAGACTAAAACATGATTCAACAATGATAAATCAATATAATTTGTGACTTTAATAAAGGACACAACATAATCATCTCAATAGGTACAGAAACCATCTCACGATTTTCAATTCATGTTTACCACTTAAAATTTCTTTGTAAACAAAAAACAGAAGTGAACTTAAGTTGCTAAAATAGCACTCATATGAGAAAATTTAGTTGAAATTTGCCTGTGATCAGAAAAATAAGAATGTTACCTGTTAAGGGAACCACACACTGGAAGTTGGCAGTGTTTTAAAACAGTGGCCACTAAACTTCCTTAAAAAGCTCTACATAGTAGCCGGGCGTGGTGGCACACACTTGTAATCCCAGTACTTGAGAGGCTGAGACAGGAGGATCCCGGGTTTGCAGCCAGCCTCAGCAACTTAACAAGGCCCTCCACAATTTAGTGAGACCCTGTTTTGAAATTTAAAAAAAATGTAAAAATAGGTCTGGGGATGTAGCTCAGAGGTAGAATGCCCCTGGGTTCAATCCCCAGTAAAAATAAATAAATAAATAAATAAATAAATAAATAAATAAATAATAAAATTCTTAGCTTAAAACTCTGGAAGAAAAAAAATAAAATCAAAAACAGCAATTGGCCTTGTATGTCCCATAGATCATAGCTTGTCAACACCTTTGTGAAAAGAAAAAAGAAAAAAAATCAGTTATCCATCAAAAAAAGTACAAGTGTTAAAGCAGTATTTTTTTTTAGATATTATCATTTATTTAGATAGTCCAATAAATAAGCAGGGGAACATCTATAATTTGTATCGAGTATCAACTTCAAAAGTATATACTCGCACTAATTGAAACAGGTACTAAATGAAGATGCTATTCTTGATAGAAACAAGCTAGAAAAAGTAAGAGTAAATTAACCAATAATTCAGAAAAATTAAAAAACTTTATTCAAACAACATAGAATGTTATTTGAATAAATGAAGAGACATTTTATGTTCTTAGATAAGAAAACAAATTTCAAAATTTCTTTGGATTTTTCTGTAAGTAAAACCTCCCATTGAATTATTAAGAAATGTAATATATAGTTTTCCATGAAAACTAAGTCCTATATAAAAAAGAAGTATAAAGCAGAAAGTCTTACCTTACCAAATAAAAATATATCTCAGTTTACAGTAACAAAATAGTATAGCATTGTACAAGTTCATGCAACAGATCACTAACTCAGAAAGATCAGAGACAGAATCATTCATATATAGCTATTTATTTATTTATGGTATTGCGGATTGAACCCAAGAGTGTTCTCCCTCTGAGCCACACCCAGCCCTATTTTTTATTTTGAAACAGGGTCTCACTAAGTTGCTGAGGGCCTCACTAAACTGCTAAAGCTGCAAGTACTAGGATTGGAGGCATGTGCCACCAGACCAGGCTTACTTATTTTTTTAATGAACATGCTTATGGGCACTTGACAGTGCCAGCGAAGCCATCTTTCATATCTTTAAGTGAAATGGAATAGGCTATAGAATAAAAATGGGACTTATAGACTATGAAAATTAAAGAAAAACAAAAAAGATCAGTAATCCCACTGTCAGTTGGACAAATGCAAAACTAAACATGATTTTTCACTTTATGTCAGTGTGACAAACATTGAGATGCTAGATTGTTGGGAGGAGTGTCAGGAATGTGGGGTGTGAGAATTCCCATGCACGGCTGAGGGGACCATGGACTGCTGCAGGTGCTGTGGAGAGCAATGCAACACTACTTGGTTAAATTAAGGCAACAAAAAAACACATAACTCAATAATTTTGCTACTCTGTTGGAGGCCGTACTTGTTACATAAACTAGTACTCTCTATGCTTCTCTTTTTTCCTTGATCCCATACAAACCTGCTCATGGTTGGCTTGGCACTAATTGTTTTAAATAATGATATCATAATGTATCTTGTAATAATGCTCTTGCATTCTAGTTCCTTCATGAGTTTTGCAGACTACCTTAACTCATTAGAAGAGGTTAGGAAAGTGTCTCATTTTCCTAGGAAACCCCTGAACAAGTAATCTGCAATTGAGGATTATTTCTATCGGAAACCAACCTCAATATATCATGTTGAGTTTACCTGTCACAACGCCAGAAAGAGAATTTTTGTAATTGCATCTTTCATAATATTTAGTTTCTCATTTTCTGTACAGTGATTGTAATATTTGAGCACTATGAAAATATTAAAACACAACCTAAATATATAGTAAAAATTTAACATCCCTGTCCGAGTATGTACTAAAATTGTATCTGTCCAAGAATAAAACCTCAAATGAACTGCTTAAAGTGCTTCATTTTCCTTTGCACTGAGAATAGCAGATCACCTCAGTTGAGCTCACTGGATAAAAGGTTCTCCAGGATGTCCATTTGTATTTCTTACTCAATCTTGGCTAACTACCCAATGATTACTTTTCCTTTGCCTATGTTTTACATCTGTAAGAATATATTAGAATATCAAAGTATTCATTCAAGGACTCTTTAGAGAGTAAACAGCTGTCTTTTAATCAGAAAAAAAATTGATAAATAAAAAAATAGCATTCTTAGGATTTAATGGCGGAAGACACTCCCAGAAATGAATTGGATTTTCCTTCTGATTGATGGGGGACCGGAGTCAGTCTTTTCATTGTGTCCAGGATGACAATTCACTGATCTTCTCTAACATTCTGTTGGCAGCCTCTCTCCTAAGTCTGTCAAGTGGCAGACATGACAACAGCAAGCAATTGCAGAGGTAGGATTCCTATCATATGGAGTTGTTGTTTTATTGGCTTATTAAATTACTTTCATCTAAATATGCGATCAGTTCCATTTTTTTTTTTTTATTTGAAGCTGCATTCACTTAAACTTGTCTTACAACTGTAGATGGGGATGTGAGTCTGTCAGAACTGGGTGCCTTGCTCTTATAGCACAACTTCATTAAAAATGACAACAGCAACATTTTAGCTGACTGTAGAGATTTTTATTCTTGGTATATAGACCAGTCATTTGACTTGTGAAATTGGTTTCAAACAACTTGCAGCAAAACGGCTTTGACAAGATGTCACACCGTGAAATGTGAGTGACAAGATGGGTCTCACTGAATAGTGCAACGAAAGATGACGTAAATTAATTTCAAAATAACAACTTGATTCTGCTGATAGAAGGAAAAGAACATTGATTGTAACAGGGCCATCAAGGAGAGTCCTGAGGCTTTGCGAAGACAGAAATAACCAGTGGAAGAGAATTTCAGATTTCTGTTTTCATAGACAGAGTAGTTGAAGTAATGAGGAGAAAAGCTTCAGAAAAATACAGGCAGAAGTGTTCATTCAGATTAGGTCCAGAGAGTTCCAGTTCTCTTGTGAACCCTTCAGTCTACCAAGAGGTGGAAGACAAGTTGGAGCTCAGGGAGCCCGCCAGCCTAGATTCCTTCAGATGTAGTTACAGCCACTGTGCTACACTGTGCATGTAAGAAGTGGGCACTTTTTTTGTACCTATGCTACATTTTACATTTTTTAAATCTGTTTTTCCAGTTTGCCTTCAGGTGCCAGCCCAGGAATGAGACATTCTGAACATTTTCCCGTTTCTTACCTAAACTTCAGAATCTCAAAAATAAAGGAAATGAAATTATTTCCTTCTGATCCTGGCTCTATTTACCTGTCCACAAAATAAAACAGACAAGGGATATGTTAATTGATTGCTTTCCTTGCACTCCTAATCTTAATATCCATTTGAAGGGCTGATTTTTATTGACTAAGATTTCCCTGGTTTTAGAAGACTAAACATGGAATATATTTATTGCCTTGAGATTATTTCATGGAAGAGATAGGGAATATTAAGCAAAGCTTTTTGGAATGGCCTGCTTAAAACAGCTTCCAAAAATGTCTCAAAAAACATCAGCTGGCACCCTATATGTCACATTTCTGTAGAAGCAGTACTTATTATTGCATAAAAGTTCCTTTTTATAATTTTATTGGTGTATTGTAATTAAACAACATAGTGAAAAGCGAAGTGACAGAGCCGGGCGTGGTGGCGCACGCTTGTAATCCCAGGACTTGGGAGGCTGAGACAGGAGGATCCGGGTTCGCGGCCAGCCTCAGCTACTTAGTGAGACCCTCTGCAATTTAGCAAGACCCTGTTTCAAAATAAAGAATAAAAAAATAGGACTGGGGGTGTAGCTCAGAGGTAGAATGCCCCTGGCATCCATCCCCAGTACCGCAAAAAAAAAAAAAAAAAGTGACAGATTTATATATGCACACATTGTTACAGGAGGATCCGGGTTCACGGCCAGCCTCAGCTACTTAGTGAGGCCCTCCACAGTTTAGTGAGACCCTATTTCAAAGTAAAGAATAAAAAATAGGGCTGGGGGTGTAGCTCGGAGGTAAAATGCCCCTGGGTTCAATCCCCGGTACCGTAAAAAAAAATATTAATGGATATTGATTGACTACCAGTTGATTGCTATTATTGCTTATTGTATGAAATACACATAAGAATGACTATACCTACATATAAAAATGGCTATGTTTATTACCCTGGTTTGATGTGACTTGGAAATGTGTAACTTAGGTAATTACAATGGGGCACAAGCGATATCTTACCTAACCAACCACAAGAAGACATCATGACAAGATATGCAGAAGGGGGTGTAGTTGGACTGAGCACACCTTATCAGAAGGTCGCAGAAGAACCCAGGCTCAAGAAGAGTATAAAAACCCCAGCTGAAGCTCAGATAACAAGGTACTCTCCGACTCACGGGGACTCTATGTCAGTCCACGTGGTTTCCCATCGTGTGAACAGGACTCTGCATCCACGCCGTGTAGGAGCCTGAGGACCTCAATTGGGACCAAACCCTCTGTCCTGACTGGATGAAGCTGAACACTGACTCTGCCAGCTCTGTTGGCAGCTGGCAGGCAATTCCTTGTTCTTGATCCCAGAACGACAGAGGCGGACAGACCTAAGCCTAGACACTCCGTCCCCACTCTACAAAGAAACCTGGGGACACCTGAGGCTGGAAGTGGACTCGCTGGATAGACTGCTGGAAGGAAGGGTGAGAACCCCCAAAAGGCCCATAGTTAGAGTTTGTTGCAATGCAATAAATGGCTCCAGCCAGAATCTAAGTATCGAGTCTGTCATAGTCACACCTCTAGTGGGATTCCTAGGAAT
>PVJS01029379.1:0-24819 GCA_004027185.1 Glis glis
GGAGGTAGAATGCCCCTGGGTTCAATCCCCTGTACTGCAAAAAAAAAAAAAAAACAGAGGTACATTTATTTTTATTAAGTAGCCTCTGAAAATCATATATTTGAAAGTATTACTTTTAGTTTTAGTAAAAATGTAAAATAATAAGCAATTTTAATCTCTAATATCTAAACACATGCCCATCTTTTTAAGGAGTAAGATTTCCATCTTTTTTCAACTTGGTGAGAATCAAGTTCCTTGAAGGAAAAAGATAAAGTCTTGTGTTTGGAACTGAATTGTTCCATAATAGACTTTAGAAGGGAGATGGGGATATGAAAGGAAAGGGAGGGAAGGGTAACAGGCCAACAAGTTCCCACACTTTGTAGTTTACATTTTCTTGGAGGGATGAAAGAGAAGAGATTACTTCCTGTTCTTTGAAGCTGTGTATATCCCAAGTTACCACCGTGAAAATGACTACAACTGAGGGATATTTTTGTTGAAAGTAAAGTCATTCTGTTGTTTGACTTTGATCCTTGGATTCAAGAATAAGATATTCTCTTTCTCTCTCTCCTCACATACAAATATACACCAATATATACATTGTGTATGTGTGTGTTTGTGTTTGTGTGTGTGTGTGTGTGTGTGTGTGTGTGTTACTAGAGATAGAATCCAGGATCTTGTGCATGCTAGACAAGTGCTCTACTGCTGAGCTACATCTCAGCCCTTTATTTTTAAATTGTAATTTTGATACAGGGGCTCACTAAATCGTCCTGACTGGCCTCAAACTTGTAATCCTCCTCTTCTGACATTGGTATTATCACAAATGTACATAATGTCAGCGGAAGTGTTTCCTTCATTACATTTAAAAAATTAAGCCTTTTTTTTGCAGAAAGTTGAATTTCAGACTCAACTTGTAGGGTTTAAAAATAATTCTCTACAAGTTGAATCATATTTAAATCTCTTGATAAGGTATCAAATGTGTTTAAATAACAGCATACAGATTGATGCACCTGTGACCTGTGAGAATGTAGTGGTGACACGGAGCTATATTGCTATATCCCCACAGCAATTACGGTGACCTCAGCTCTGTGATCCTAAGCATGTTTCCCTAATCGGTCTTTTGTAGGATTCTATCCCCATCAAAGATTAAGCAAGATTACATATCCACTTTCTTTCTCAACTTCAAAGTACTATTTAAAATTTCGCCATTTTTGTTTTATAAGTCACTAAACGGTAGTTCTTCTTTTATATCTTAAATTATATGTTACCATAACAATGATGAGAACAGTTATTTGGTCAAATCCTTTTTGTAAGGTGAAACTTATCTATGAATGGTACTTCTGTAATAATCAGAATAAACACAGTAAGACATTTTTCCCAAAGTGCTATTTGTCCAAGCATATTACTTGAGAATGTGACATTTTGACACCATAGACTGGAGACTGAGTCCTCTTATGAAAAGAAAAATGCCACATAGTCACAGAGATTATTTTCCCTGTCCCTTGCCCATCTGGGAAATAAGCAGAAATTGCAAGGGCAACAGAGAGCATGTGAGTTGATTATATTCTGCCTAAGAATCTCAAGCTTTTGAAATGTAAAACATAGTTTCTTGTCAGGGAAATATTAATTGTTAATAAAATAAGATAGTAAATCAAAACAAGATTTTATTTACCTCTTTTTTTGGTGACAGGAGTATTTTATGATAAAATCAACAGTGGTAAAATTTTAGTAATTCCAGTAAAAGAATGAAAGACTTGATTTCTTCAATCTTGCCTAACAGTGTGAATGGTAATTGTAAGCTCCTTCCTATAAAAACTGTTAAAATTTCTTCAAAAAAGATTAAAATTCTAATCTCATAAATATCAATACTTAAAATATGAGTAAACAACTTTTTCTACTAGAAGGCTTTTTCACTATAGACCCTCTACATTAGTTTTGTCATCTTTCTTGCTCAAATAGGACTGTTTCAAAGACAAATTTGTGTGTATTTATTAACTTGCTAGCTCATAATGTTAATAATGGTTTTTGTTTCCATTCACTATTCTAAAACTAATAAATCTATGTAATGAATTATAAGTGGGTTTCTGGGATTGCCACCATGAGCAAGGTAATGAGTACCATGAAGTGTGGGAAAGAAACCAATATATTTTTTAGTGTTTGTTATGGGCTTGTAGTTTACCTCATTTTATTTTTCTAACAATCCCACCAAGAGAGTACTATAATCATCATTGTTTTTAATTCAAACCTTAGTTTTTAATTATTTCTCATAGTTTTATCTTTCCAGCTCCTTTCTTACCATTCTTTCATCCCCATTCAACCTCAAGTTCTGTTACTTTCCCCATTTTCAGAACTCTATCATTTTGTTCAAGAGAGAAAGAAAAGGAACATTCTAGATGGGGAAAAATATATGAGAAAATGCCAACATTTTAATGCATTGGGTAAATGTAATATCCTTTCAGAATTCTTTCTTTACTTTCACTACCACCCTTCCTCTGTTATCTTTCTCTAAATTAGCAAAGTTCTTTGTCCCTTGAAAAAGTAGAAGTGTGACAAAATATTTAACAATTATTTAGAAGAATGCTCCTTAAATTATAAGTTCAGCCAGTCCAGGAATGGGGTCCTATATTCATATGCATATTGTCATTACTATTTTATGAATAAAAATCTCATAGAGATTTTAACCTGCCTAAATTCACATAGCTAGTGTATCACTTAAAAGTCTTTCTTTTGCAAGTGACAGAATAAATAAGCTTCCATAAACAATTAAAGGAATCAATTGACTCAAGTAACAGTAGCTCAGAAGTACATACAGCTAGATATAAGTATAAGATATAGCTGCAGCTATATATGAGGATAGATATAGCTGAAAAATTGATGTTGCCATGAACATGGCTTCTCTTCTGTTCTCTTTGGTTTGCCTGCCCAGCATTGGTTTCATCCTCAGGCTCTACAAGTTGGTCTCATACAGCTCCAGTCTCCCCAACCCCCAGTCATGGTGTTAAATTGGCTGTTCACTGGAACACTGTACACTGTTCATACACGTATGAACATCTGAGAAAGAATGAGGGTATTTTTTTTCTTCTTATAACTCTCATATGATTCCTAATAATCCCTTTCTCATTGACTAACATGGGATCACTTATCCATTCTTAATTTAATGACTAACATGGGGACTGTCATACCTTTGCCGATGTCGGCTTCCCCCTATACCCAGAAGTGGAGTCAGTTCCACAAAACCTGCAGGGCTGGGAATAGGAGATCATGAACTATCTAAGGAAAATCTCAGTGCTATTGGCTACAGAATGTTTCCCACCACTCAGATAGTAGATCCAGGTTTTGGGTATTTTCTGTTTGTTTTGTTTTGGTAATGGGGGTGGAACTCAGGAGCATTTTTGCCTCTAAGTTAAATCCCTAGCTCCCCCCCCCTTTTGTGGTGCCAGGGGTTGAACCCAGAAGCAATCTACCTCTGAGCTATACCCCAAGCCCTATTTTATTTTTTATTTCCAAACAGAGTCTCACTAAGTTGCTGAGAGCCTCACTAAGGTGCCGAGGCTGACATTGAACCTATGAGCCTCCTCTTTCAGTCTCCCAAGTACTAGGATTACAGGCATGTGCCACCACACCTGGCTTCCCTATCCCTTTTTACTTTTTATTTTGAAACAGGGTCTTGCTAAGTTGCTTAGCCTGGCCTCGAGCCTGCGGTCCTCCTGTCTCAGCCTCCCAAGTACTAGGATCACATGTACGCCCCAGCATGCCCAACAGACCAAGGACTGAGTATAAAGTCTATACCCTTTCAGTTATGCAACAGAACTACCAAGACACAATTTCTGCCTTCTATCTACAACTTGCATCTAGTGGATGCATCTGCAGTGCACAATGGCCTCCACAAAAGAGAATCATCCAACACAAGACATAAGTAGTATTAGGATTGAGAAACCGTGTTCTGTGATCTGCCAGGCATATTCCCTCAGCCTTATGCCCTGCTTCCCTCCTCTTTCTTCAAGAAGTAGCCATCTTTCCTGGCCTTCTCTCAGTCCCTTAAATGTACCAATGCTCCTTAGACATCAGGAATTTTGCATACTGTTTTCATTCTACCTGGATGTTCTCCTCCCTTTCCCCTGACTACAGTCAGGCCACTCTTCTCTACCTACCAATGCCATTTCTCCTTCAGCTCCCAAATCCAGTGGGACTTTCTTTAATGAGACTTTGCTACTTCTCCAGACTTGGTCGATCCTACCCCTCTGTTCCTTGTGTCCTGTCCTCTTTTATACTTTAACTTTTTAAGCATTTATCATGACGCATCAGGAGTTTTTGTTTTTGTTTTTGTGTTGGCAGGGGTATGGTGAATAGACCAGTCAGCATGGAAAAGTATGAACAATAGATGGAGAAAGTGTGGAAGGCTTGTGTGGTTGTATTTAATTAATGTATAACTTGGTTTTTTTTCCTGAGTTTCATTTGGAAAGTGCTAGTCTTTCTATGTAGATAGAATAAGCAAAACAGAATTAACTCATGTTTTTATTGTCCGACTTAATCTGATGGGCCTTGTAGAAACACTGGAGAGCTGTTGTGGTTAGCCAAGGTAGACTACACAAACCGTTTAGTTTTAAAAGTTGTAGGGGCCATGCTTTCTAAGAATGCAGCTGTATATGTGCTCAAGTTGATAATAAGTAGAACACCATGTAAACAACTAAATCTACTAATAACTGGAGGCTTTGATGTGGCCCAGGTTTTGCATTACATTATACATTGAAGAAATAGGAGATTGGGTAATATAACCCAATATAGAACCTCAGGCTATATCCTGAAGTTATCAGATTAAAGCATTTATGTCTTCGTTTATGCTGGTTTGCTAAGTATTTGTTAATTGCCAGAGGTGTGGTTACTAGTGCAGGGTTTCTCAATCTTGGCATTACTGATGTTTGGGACTAGAAAATTATTTATTGGGGGCAGGAGGCTATCTGGAATTGTCTAGTTCTACCAAATAGATGCTAGTAGCAGTTCCCCGTCCCATCTATGAAAACCAAAAGTGTCTCTAGACATTGCAAAATGTCCACCGAGGGGCACAAATGGCCCCAGCTGAGAGCTGTTGCTTAGTGAAGAGCCATTTTCTTTAGCTGGGGCACACTAGCCAGATGCATGCAAATGTTACTGCTTGGTTAACCCATTTAAATAAAGTTAATTTTTGCCAAAATGAATCTAAGTCTGTCATTGATGCTTAAATGTATCCCTCTATTTTGTCTAACTGCTAGATGCTCTTGGCACATTCTGAATGGGGCAATCAGTGAATTCCTTATATAGGCCACAATTCCCGGGAAATCTCAATGTGTTGTCAAAAGAAATGAAAAAGAAAATGGAGCCTGATGATTCAGCTTGTAAGTTTCCAGTGGTATCTTCTTACTTCTCGACTGCATAATTCCTTGAGTCCTTTTCCATTATAGGGTAAAGACAATAGCTCTATTTTTTTAAATGTGGCCATTGATATTCTTGTGTACTTTTCAGGGCATTCTAAGGGATGTTATTTTAATGGCAATTTCTCTTTCTAACTTACCTCAAGAATATCAGGTTTTTATCATCACCATTTCTTAAGATAATTCTTATTATGATAATTTTTTAAAAGCCTCAGGTCTCTTGAAAGGAAGCAGAAGTGGAACTATATAAGCCTTCTACATAGTTGATATGGGGTGTGAAGTCTTTTTTCAAACATAGATGCTGTGGGGTGTGAAATATTTTTTCAAACAGAAAGCACAGAATAAAGAGGCTATGAAATTACCAAGGTGAGCCTCACCCTTGCTCTTCTCATGTTTAAAAAGATCACAGTAGTGATCATGGGCCCAAACTGATAGCCTTAGCATCTAAGGTCTGGGTGTGGTTTAGACAAGCCTGTGGTTTAGACAAGACGATACAAATAGGCTTTCCAAGAGTAATCAGGAACCCAAGAAAATATAATAATACTACAGAGTGTGTTACTAGTTTTAGAGAAAAGTGTTGCTTAAAAGGAATATTGCCATTTAGTATTTTTGCCTTTAACTACAAATAGGTGCTGTCTCATCAGAAATAGGCCGTCTTTTCAGATAGTTTGCTTTCTTAAAAATGATCTCACTTCCACTTCCAGCCTATATGGAGTACAGGTATGTATTTATACTCCCAAGTTATACAATGAAAAATCTGGACAAAACATTCAAAAGAACAATTTTCATGCCACTGGCTACTAGATAATGGAACAGACTTATTCTTGAGGGTTAGGAAACAAATGGAATACGTCGTCCTCCCTTACTGCCTTGAGACACCCCCAGGCTGTGATTCAGGGAGGGGAAACCACAAGGTGCCCAATGTACTGCTAGAGCTGAAGAGATGGAGCTGAGCGTCTGAGAACCCAAAGAAGCCAGAGGTCACACGCAGAGGACAGGAGCTGGGCAAAGGCATCCGGAGAGAGGTCTTGGAAGGTCCTTCTCATGTATTCTGGAGAGTAGTGATTAGTACATGAATATGAGGGAACTACCTGATCCCTGGGGGAGAAAAGAAGAGGACATCCAAAACAATTAAGGAAAAAACAACTTGATTCTCATATAGGACTTGGGAAAAAATGCCTGTCTCCATCAGTATGACTGGAAAAGCCATAAATCTCCTGCCCTGGAGAGAGTACGCTGGGGCTCTTGCCTTAGTAATGGGATAATTAGACCTTCCAGAAACACTGCTCCAGACTTTCCTAACAAATCTTAAAAACAAGACTTGAAAGGAACAAACTGTTTCTAAGTAGCTTAACTGCATCTGAGAACAAAACTCAAGAATATTTATGGGGATATAAAAACTCCAGCACTCGGCAAGGTCAAATTCATGATAGCTGGCATCCAATCAAAAATTACTAGACATGTAGAAAGGCTGAAAAATATGACTCATAAAGAGGGAAAAACCAATTCATCAAAACCGATAGACACAGAATTGAAACAGATGTTTGAATTAGCACACCAGAGCATTAAAACAATTATTTTAACTGTATTCCATATGTTCAAAAGTTAAATTGATACCTGGAAGATAAACAAAACATCCTAAATTTAACCTCTAAAGAGGCACATTACAATATCTGAGATGAAAGTCTCAGTAGATGTTATTAATGGGAGATATTGCAAAAGAAAAGATTAGTCAATTTGAAACTATATGAGTAGAAATCCAAAATAAACACAGAGAAAATTATTTAAATTATTTTAAATGAACAAATAAGCTGTGACCTTTGGAAAAAAATCAAGCATTCTAACATGTAATTTGAGTCTCTGTGGGGGAGATGTGTACAGAAAAAAGTACCTGAAGAAATAATGTCTGGAAATTTTCTAAATTTAATAAAAACAGTAAACCCATAGATTTAAGAGCACAACAAACCAAAATACTAGAAACATAAGAAAAACACCACCAAGGGAAATCATAACCAAATTACTTAAAACTGGCAATAAAATAAACACTTAAAAACAGCCAGAAGAAAAAAATATGTTACATTTAGAGGAATTAAGTCTGATAGTAGATTTCTCATCAGAAATGGTACAAAGGAGGAGAATGGAACAATATCTGAAAGGAAAAAGAACTGTAAATCTAGAATTTTATGTTCAGTGAAAATATCTTTTATAATACAAAGGTAAAATAAGGCTTTGTAAAATATACAAAAACTGAAGGAATTAATTTTCAGCGGACCTACAACCTAGAAATGTTAAAAGAAGTTCTTCAGCAGAAGGAACCTAATACCAGATCTGTACCTACACAAAGAAATGAAAATCACCTTAATGATAACTTCAGGACCTTTGCCTTGGACTTTTGCTATTCTTCCCACATCCCATGAGTTGGAACATGCAGGTGCTCCTCCTACATGCCGAAACATGGAAGAGGAACAAAATGAAAAGGACCTGGCCCCTGAATGGGGGGAAGACCTACCTGACAATCTAGACCACTCACCTGGGAACTGATATTGAGAGACAAATTAAAGGCTATGATGCTTTAAGTGCTTGTATTTTGAGATTTTGCAAATATTGCAGATTGACCTTTTCTTAATTAATACAATAATTTTTAAAGCTGTAAAGGAAGTTAGAGAGAAATTGGGAAACAAAAGAGACTTTAGATAAATGAGGAGAGATCCCAGTAAAATAGTGGAAGGGAGTTGAAGGAAGGAAGCAGGGCAGGAGAGGATATTTGATAAAGGAAACAGTTCAAATAATGCTATGTACATACTAAAAATGATCAACACTAATCTCAGTAACATGTACGGGGAGGGGGAGGGAGTGGGGTGGGATCTGGAGGGAAACACACCAAGTGCTGTGCACGTGCATATTTCTATCACTCTGAACCTCATTATGATGTACAATTACAATGCAAGAGTAAAGTATATTAATTTTTTAAATAAAAAAGGCTGTGGGTGTATCTCAGAGGGACAATGTCCCTGGGTTCAATCTTCAACACCAAAAAAAGTATATAAAAAAGCTGTAAGGTTGTACCTTGTACATTATGATCTTTAATTTACATGAATATTTTTCCCACATGAAGACAGAGTTGATCTAGAGCATTCTGGCAGAAAGGTCTTTTTCTCACTGATTTAAAATGACAACATATAGATTTCTTATACCTAGCACCTATGTATGCACGGAAACCTTCCTGGGTTATCGATTCCATTAGTCTATATCTCTATATAATAATATTCATGCACTAATTATTTTTTATTATGATTTGATGTCTGGTAGGAGAAATATTTTTTCTTCATTCTCTAATGTATCAAATGCATTTTATAGTTGGGAGCTTCAGCTAGATCACATTCATTTCTACTTGTCTTATTTTGGGTTGATAATGTAGAAGTCTCCAGTCCTATAACAAGGGTTGTTCCAAAGTGACTTTTTAATCCTCACAACTATAGTTGCAACAGGGACATGGTAGTGAAAGAGTGACAGTTTCCCTGCCTGGTGGGCATCTGAGGCTCAGATCTCCTCCCTCTTATCTGGGGGCTAAGCTGCATTCCCTTAGAACTAAGGATTTCATCTCCCACCTTGTCCCATTAGTTTCAATTGCTTTGCTGTAGACCATTTCAGTATAACTTCATTTCTGTGATTATATTTGAGTGTATATAAACTATACTTTGAGGGCTCCTTCAAGGCATGCACCAGACTAATCTTTGCCAGAGTCTATGAGAGTAAGTAAACAGTGGTTAATTTATTCTTTATTATTTCAGTCAGTGTCTTGAATGACTCAAGGGTTGAATTCTCTGTAACTCCATTTTAATGTGTTAGGGAATTGAGTCAATTTATTCAGCATTCATCACTTACTGTTGAGTGCTTGCTTTGCTTTAGGTATTATTCTAAGTACTGAATATTCAGCAGTAAGAAAATAGATATATACCCTTCTCTCATGCGAAAATCCAATATTTAAACAAAATGAACAGAAATATAAATATTTAATTTCCAATTGTGTTTAATGCTCTAAAGGGAAACTATAGGGCTTTATGTGAAAATAATGGGGGGGGGGTGCAGAGAACATGGAGAATAATGCACTTTTCATGTAGTAGAGCACATTATGTACAAATTAAACCTGATTTAATCTGTAACAAACAGATCTATGCAGCAAATAAAACATAGATATTTTTCATATAATTAAACCATTCATTTTATTTATTTCACAACATTCATGTTCATTGAACACTATAATGGTCAGGTATTAGACTCACAAAAATGACCAAGACTCAGTTTCTGTCTTTGAGGAGGTACTAGTTTAATTATTTAATAATTGGTAGTACCTCTCATTAAAATAATTGATTACATACCAAATGGAAACACATATGTCCTCCTCCTTGCTCATCCTCTTCCTTTTCCTTCTTCTAGATGAGGATAGGCATTCACTCGGGCTCTGTGCTAGCTGGCGTTGTCGGAGTAAGAATGCCACGGTATTGCCTGTTTGGAAACAATGTCACTCTGGCAAGCAAATTTGAATCGGGAAGTCACCCTCGGCGCATCAATGTCAGCCCAACCACGTACCAGTAAGTGGCCTCCCCTCACACCCGCCCCCCACCTTTGGCTTTGACTTGAGCTAATATCCTGTCATTTGTGACACCTTGTTCTTTTTCTTGATCCTGTCATACTCCAAGATGTAATAAGTGGATCCACCTAGTCTAAAGGATAGTAATTGTGGCACAGACTTTGATTTGCACCCTGAGAAAGTACATGGAAAATCTGGAATGACTGAGAAGTAAATATAGGTTTGTCATTTCCCACAGTCTCTGTCTTCTGCAATGTACCCGCTTAAAATACAGCATAGCTAATGCTATGGGTCTGTATTGCACTGTAAATCTCAATGGTTTCAAAATGTTCCTCATTATTTACAAAAATTAAAGGAATAGGATAGAAAAGGCAGTTAACTTATTTTTATTTCTTTGAATAATAAATGTAAATGATATCTAAAGTTAGATATATACTGAGTACAGAGCAAAACTTCAGACTCTATCTCAAAGGTCATCTTTAACAATGCTACACATTTTTGCCTCCAGGGCTCATCCTTATTTTATGCTTGGTAGGTGTTACCTCCCCAACTAGATACTAATCTCCATACAGACTCAGAGCACATCCTCTGGTTTGGCTCATGATTATAGCCTCAGGAGTTAGAAAAATTAGCACATAATAGACACTCTACAAATACTTATTAAATTAGTGAATTAATTTTCAGTAAGATAGACCTCTTTAGAATATAAAGCAAAGAATATATGAAAATTTCTTACCCTGTCTCAGACTTTGGCTTTATGCTAGGCATTGGTGTGCAAGCTATTTAATTAGTGCCATCTTTCTGATGATTTAGAAAGCATAGTAAAATCTGTTAAGTTAAATAGTGACCATTGATATTCTTTGACACAATTACAAAAAAGCAGAGAATTTGAAAATAAAATAATAAAATGGTAATATTTTAAAACTTTTGATGCCGCATCCAAATAGAGGGAATTTAAAGTCTTAGATGAAAGTCATGTGCTTCCAGAATCCTGAGGAACAGATGAGAAAAGGAACTGAAATTATAAATGTAAAATCAAGAGAAAGTTGAGATTCAAACATTTTTAAAGCTCTTATTAAGCTCATTTGTTTGTTTGTTTCTTTGTTTTTGTGGTGCTGGGGATTGAACCCAGGGCCTCATATATGCCATACAATCACTATACCACTGAGCTACATCCCCAGCCCTTATACCTTTATATCACTGGGTTCGAAGAAAGACAAACCTCTTACCAAATTAAGGAGCCTAAGAGATATGGGGGGACATGACAGACAATTGAATCAGGCTCCCAAGGCATCCATCTTTACTTATGTAAGAATTACCTGGTGTCTGTCAACAGGTGAATAGACAAAAAAAAATGTAGTATAGACACACAATGGAAATCTACTCAGTCATAAAAAACAACATCATGTCATTTGCAGGCAAATGATTAGAACTAGAGAATATTATACTAAGTGAGATCAGACAGTCTCAGAAGGTCAAGGATTAGGATTATATGTTTTCTCCCATATGTGGAAGCTAGAGAGAAAATAAGAAACATAAGGGACTTTAGTGTAGAAAGAAACTGTAGAGTACTGTAAGGAGTTTAGGGGAGGGAATTAAGGAAGGGAAGAAGGATTGAAGAAGGAAACAGTTCAAATAATACTATGGCAATACATGAAGGTATAACTACCAATGGGGGAGGCAGAGCAGGATGTGGAGGGAAATGTTTGTTTTTATCACATTGAACCTCACTATGATGAACAATTGCAATGCACTATTAAAATAATTTTTAAAAAGGACTACCTATCATTTTTAGAACATTTGTAAGAGAGTTCTTCTCTTTTAAACTTCTAATTTTCCTCTCCCAATTCTGGGCATATGACAATAATCCACATATCAATTCGAATGTTGGAAACTCTTCTAGTAGAGATCAGTGACTTGACTATTTTGTTCTAAACCTCAGAGTAAGAAAAGTTACTGAGGATCAATTGTTCCACCCATCTCCTCTTACCATGGTCTCTGTATTTCCCATCATGGTCTTTTACTTATTTCCTATGTTTGGATAACTTAGTGTATATTTGTATCTTCTGTAGGAACTTTATGTTTTAAAATGTGTAAAGAATGGACCAACTGTGTGAGGAGTTCATGCCCTAAGCTTAGACATCATCACTGTAGCTAGCTTGTTTACATGTGACCAGTGGAGGAAGCCCCCTCCAAGCCACACAAGGTCTGTGCCCTTTAATGTTGATTTTGAGTTTTCATAATATTTTTCACATTAATTGAGTTTGTGATGATCCTTTGTGATCAATAAGGTCTAAAGAATTAAATTATTTCAACTCTAAACATAAAAGCATTTTGTTCTGTTGTTGTCCCTCAGGCTCTGCCTAAAAAATCAAATGCAGTTGGACAGGTTGCAGTGCCAAATTTTCTCTAGCCCCAAATGATGGAATTCTTAATAATATCTTATAAAAGTATTTTTGCATTCTATTCCTTAAAACAATCTTTTTCCTCCCTCTTTCCCTATGCCCCATCTTCCTTCCCTTCTTTTAACATGTATTTGTTGATTATCTACTATATTCTAGACTCTATAGTAGGCACATCAAATATGGTCTTCACCCTTGTGGAGGAGATCACAAACTATCTGGCAGATGTACCTGAGTAAAAATAAACTCTAATAGACTAATGTGGGAGTCAGGAAGCCCTGAATTGGAGTATCAGAGCAGGAGGAGGGGTGGCTAAAATAAGAATGGAGAAATAAACTGAAACCAGACCAGCAGGAGGCGAGTCATGTTCAGGGTTTTCTATCCAACCCTAAGAGAAGTGAAAGACATTGGGAAGTTTTAAGAGGAGGGACTTGACCAGATTTGTACTTTAAAAATATCACCACAGTTGCAGAAAGGAGAAGAGTTGCAGGGGATGGGCTAGCTGGGGGAAGAGAAACAATCCAACGATTGAGAGCAGGTTTTTTTTTAAATCACCATTTCATTGATGGAAGGCATAGCTGATTACTGAGATCCCAGAGTCAAGACCATTTGCTATCGCCCCTTGTTTCCCATGCTTCAGCAGAGTGGTGTGACTCACTAATTTTTGATGTTCATTTTAATCTGCCATGACATAAAGGAAAAAAAGCAACTTGGCTCCTGGTAAGTCTCTGGACAGGAAATTCAGGTCATGATCTCCGTGTGACTTTTTAGTTTCTGGATCTGTTTGTGCCTAAATATTACTGTTGTTTTCTTCTACCCTGATCTATACAGTTCAGCCATGTGCAATCCTACTATTGCACACTGCACAGGCAATTTATAAATGTAGAGTGTCATGGGGACCCGTGTGTGATCCTTAGCACCGTGCTTCAGCACCCGTACATGCTCAGGCACCACCACCCTATACCCAAAGTTTGCACCCCCCTCAGGCCTGCGCAGGATACTCAGCGCCACGCAACAGAGCCCGGGCAACCTCCAGCGGCGCCCCCCCGAGACCCGGAGCACGCATGCACCACCTGGGGCCCGGGAGACCTTCAGCACCCGTGCCTCGGAGACTGGGCATCTTCTGGCACCGTCACCCACGCCTCGGAGTCTACATCCAACACCGCACCTCACGTGCCAACACCCAAGCTCCGGAACCTGTGTGCCTCCCCCCCACACACAAACACCGCACCCTGGTCAACCAGATGGGAGGGAACCACAGCCTTCAGCGTACTGACCCAATTAGGTCTACAGGGACCATCAAGAGGTCTTATACATAGAAAGGAAGATGATGCGGAGGCGACAGAAACACAAAATTGAAAACACCAAAAATATGAGAATGAGGAACACTGAAGAAACAAGAAACACAATGCATCAAGTGAGATTACTGATATGGACGTACAGGGAATGCAAGACAGAGAATTCAGAATTTTGATCTTCAGAATGATGAAAGGCCTCAAAGAAAGCATAGAGGAGATGAAGGAAGAAGTTGAGGCTCTAAGAAAGAATCAGAAAGAAACACTGAACGAAATGAAGGAGTCAATAAACGAATTAAAGACTGCAATAGAAACCAACTCTAGTAGGCTCGACCACATGGAAAACAGGATATCACTCCTGGAAGACAGTTCATTCAAAACTGAAAACACAGTCAATGATATACAGAAGATATTACAACAACACACTTTTGGCCATCCAAGAAATACAAGACAATACAAAATGTCCTAATCTAATGATAAAAGGCATTGAAGAGGATTAGAAACAGACCAAGGGTATAAGAAACCTCTTCAAAGAAATAATTAAACAAGAATCTGGTTCTTTGAGAAGATTAACAAGATTGACAAACCACTAGCTAACCTAACCAAAAGAAGGAGAGAATCAACGCAAATTACCAAAATCAGAAATTAAAAAGGGGACATCACCACAGATAGTGGAGAAATCCAGAGGATCATAAGAAACTACTTTGAAAACTTGTATTCCAATAAAATAGAAAACATGGAAGAAATTGAAAGATTTCTAGACACATACAACCTACCTAAATTGAACCAAGAGGATATAGAAAACCTGAATCAACCAATAGCAAGCACAGAGATGAGAACAGCAATAAAAAGTCTTCCATCAAAAAAAATTCCAGGTCCAGATGGTTTTCCAGCTGAATTTTACAAAACCTTCACAGATGAACTAAAACCAATACTTCACAAACTATTCCGTGAAATTGGAAGAGATGGAATGTTTCCAAATTCCTTTTATGAGGCCAACATCACATTAATACCAAAGCCAAATAAAGACACTTCAAGAAAAGAGAGTTACAGACCAATATCATTAATGAACATAGACGCAAAAATTCTAAATAAAATACTAGTCATGCACATTCAAAACCATATTGAGAAAATCGTACACCATGACCAGGTTGGTTTCATCCCAGGAAAGCAAGGCTGGTTCAACATATGCAAAACAATACATATTGTTCACCATAAAAATTGAACTAAAAACAAGAATCACATGATCATTTCAATAGATGCATAAAAAGCATTTGACAAAATTCAACACCCATTTATGTTAGGAACTCTACAGAAAATCGGAATAGAAGGAACATACCTCAACATCATTAAATCAATATATAAGAAACCCAATGCCAACATCATATTGAATGGGGGAAAATTGCCGGAATTCCCCTTAAAACCAGGAACAAGACAAGGATGCCCTCTATCACCACTCCTTTTCAATATAGTCCTCGAAACTCTTGCCAGAACAATAAGACAAGAGAAGGATGTCAAAGGAATTAAAATAGAAAAAGAAGAATTAAAATTATCTTTATTTGCAGATGATATGATCCTATATCTGGAAGACCCAGAGAACTCAACCAAAAATTTACTATAGCTGATTAACAGATTCAGCAAAGTAGCGGGTACAAGATCAACCTAAAAAAAATCAGTAGCTTTCATATATGCCAACCACAAATCCACTGAGAAAGAAATCCAGAAAACAATTCCATTCACAATAACTTCAAAACCAATCAAATACCTAGGAATAAACTTAACAGAGGTAAAAGACCTCTACAATGAAAACTATAGAACACTGAAGAAAGAAATCGAAGATCTTAGAAGATGGAAAGATCTCCCGTGCTCTTGGATAGGCAGAATAAATATTATCAAAATGGCCATTCTGCCAAAAATTATCTATAGAATCAATGCAATCCCTATCAAAATACCAACATCATTTTTCACAGATCTAGAAAAATCAGTCATTAATTTTATATGGAGAAACAAAAACCCCGAATAGCCAAAGCAATTCTCAGCAATAAAGATCATGCAGGAGGCATAACAATTCCTGACTTCAAATTGTACTACAGAGCTATAGTAATTAAAAAGCATGGTATTGGCACAAAAACAGACACATAGACCAGTGGAATAGAATAGAAGATACAGAAACAAGTTCACAAATTTATAGTCAATTGATTTTTGACAAAGGTTCTAAACACATATGTTGGAGAAAGGACAGTCTTTTCAACAAATGGTGCTGGGAAAACTGGTTATCTATCTGTAGAAAAATGGAACTAAATCCTTACCTCTCACCCTGCACAGGAGTCAACTCGAGATGGATTAAAGACCTGGAAGCTAGACCAGAGACTGTGAAATTATTAGAAGCAGGCATAGGTTCAACACTCCAACATATAGGCACAGGTAGAAACTTCCTCAACAAGACCTCCAAAGGACAGGAAATTAAAACAAGAATTAATAAGTGGGATAGCATTAAACTACAAAGCTTCTGCTCATCAAAGGAAACCATCAAGAGCCTGAAGAGAAAGCCTACAGAATGGGAGAGGATCTTTGCAAGCTATCCATCTGACAGAGGTCTAATATCTTGGATATACAAAGAACTTAAAAGGCTTTACACTAAGAAAACAAATAATCCGATCAAGAAGTGGGCAACTGAAATGAATAGACACTTCACGAAAGAAGAGATACAAATGGCCAATAGATACATGAAAAAATGTTCAACATCATTAGCAATCAGGGAGATGCAAATCAAAACTACTCTAAAATTTCATCTAGCCCCAATTAGAATGGCAATCATTAAGAAGTCAAACAACAACAAATGTTGGTGAGGATGTGGGGAAATTGGGACTCTTCTACACTATTGGTGGGATTGCAAACTAGTTCAGCCTCTATGGAGATCAGTGTGGAGATTCCTCAGAAAACAGATTGGACCCACCATATGATCTGGCTATACCACTACTGGGTATCATATCAAAGGGATTGAAACCAGAAAACTACAGTAATATATTCATACCCATGTTCATAGCAGCACAATTCACAGTGACCACATTATGGAACCAACCTAGGTGTCCATCAACAGATGAGTGGATTACAAAATTGTGGGAAATACACACAATGGAATTGTACTCAGCAATAAAGAAGAAAAAAATAACATCATTTGCAAGAAAATTGAAGGATCTGGAGAACATTATGTTAAGTGAGATCAGTCAATCACAAAAAAAGAAGGGACATATGTTTTCATTAATATGTGCAGCCTAGGGAGTAGTGGAGACACACGAGGGACTCCAGTTGATAATGGAGAACCCTCAGTGGGGCAAGGGAAGTGGTACAAGGGAAGGGGAAGGGCAAGAAAGAAGTGAATCAGTGGAATTACTATCATAAACAATATGTACATGTGAAAATATACCAACATCATTCTCGGTACTTTATACAGGTGGGGGGAGGTGGAGGGGGGACACTAAGAGCTGTGTGCATGTATAGTAACATCAAAAAGATATTCATTGTGATGGAAGACTCCAATGCACCTATAAGAGCACGTTAAAAAAAGAAATGTAGAGTGTCCTTCTCCTTCCCCAAGATGCCCAAAGCAAAATGTGACATTGCCCTAGCAGGGATGTTCTGTATAAGGGGGCAAATTGCCTTTTCCTGGAGCAAATAGGAATTTGTGAAGTAAAACTGAGTATTAAGCTCATGAGAGCTTGAAATTTCCAGTTTTTATCCTCAAATTCACTTCTATGGAAAGTCTACTTTTGCCTGGTTATCTGGAAATTTCTAGTGAGGATTTTATACAATTTATTTTTAGTAAAACTATATCACTAACTTTTAGAGAAAGAACTAAATTGATATTATGGTAAATTGAAATAACTTTAAGAATAGTTGATCCCAAATATGCTTTATATGAAATAATTTTATTACTTTGTTAGTGCATTGCAATTTTACATCGGAGTGAGGTTCAATGTGATAAAAAAAATACATGCACACAGCTCTTGGTGTATTTTCTCTCCACATTCCATGCCATTCCCCCCTCCTCCCTCCTTGAACATGTTAGGGAAATTGGTAGTAACACCTTCACATATTGCCATAGTATTATTTGAACTGTTTTCTTCCTCAGTCCTCCCTCTTCCCCTCCCCAATTCCCTTTCCCAAACTTATTCCAGTACTCTACAGGTTTCTTTCCATATTTGGAGTCCCTTATGTTTCGTATTTTCTCTTTAGCTTCCACATATGAGAGTAAACATACAACGTTTGACCTTCTGAGACTGGCTGAACTCACTTAGCATAAAATTCTCTAGTTCCATCCATTTTTCTAAAAATGACATAATTGTGTTCTTCTTTATAGCAGAGTAGAATTCCATAGTATGTATATATTTGTCTTGAAACTCATTTATCCACTTATCTGTTGACAGACAACTGAGCTGGTTTCATAATTTGGCTATTGTGAATTTGCTGCTAGTGATGTTGAACATTTTTCATATATTTAATGACTGTATTTCTTCTTTAGAGGATTGTCTATTCAGTTCAATTGCCCATTTTTAATTGGATTTTTTTCATTATTAAATTTTGTAATGTTTTATATTCTAAATATTAGTCCTCTATCTTTGGGCTCTCTCTTCATACTCTTATTTGTTTCCTTTGCTGTGCAGAAGCTTTTAACTTTGATGCTATTCCATTTATTGATTCTCAGCTTTATTTTCTGTCTTTGAGGTATTACTGAGAAAGTCTCTACCAGTGCCTATATGTTGGAGAGTTGGTCCTATGGTTTCTTCTGGTAATTTCATCTTATGGCCTAATTTTTAGGTCTTTGATTCATCTTGAATAGGATTTTGTGATGGGTGAGAGAGAGGGATCTAATTTCATTCTTCTGTATATGGATATCCAATTTTCCCAGCACCATTTGTTGAAAAGACTGTCTTTTATTCAGCATATGGAATATTTATTTATTTATTTTATTTATTTTTTTTGTGTGTGGTACTGGGGATGGAACTCAGATGTGTTCTACCTCCGAGCTACATCCCCGGCCCTATTTTTTTATACTTTATTTTGAAACCGGGTCTCACGAAGTTGTGGAGGGCCTCACTAAGTAGCTGAGGCTGGCCGCGAACCCGGATCCTCCGGTCTCCGCCTCCCAAGTACTAGGATTACAAGCGTGCGCCACCACGCCCGGCTTGGAATATTTAAATCATTGATAAAACAACAAAAACACTTTTTTAGCCAGATGAGGTGGCACACACCAGTAATTCCAGTACTTGGGAAGTTGAGACAGGAGGATCACAGGTTCAAAACTAGCCTCAGCAACTTAGTAACTTAGTAAGGCTCTCAGCAACTTAGGGAGACCCTTTTTCCAAATAAAAAATAAAATAGGGCTGGGGGTGTAGTTCACAGGTAGTATGCCCCGGGGTTCTATCTCTAGCACGCACACACACACACAAAACAAAACAAACACACACACACAAAAACAAAAACAAAAAAAAATTTCTAATAGTTATAGAGTATTGAACTAATAATAATAATATCCATGATCCTATCAATGGTTTAACATTATATTTGCTTCAAATATTTCTAAATAAAAATTAATAAAACATTTCCTCTGAAAATCTCCCTCACTTTTATTATAACTAATATTTGAATGAATTTAGTGTGTTTTAGAAGCTAGTGTTTTGTATATTAACATTCTACATAAGTATCTATAAATAAAAGAATTTTGTTTGACATGTTATTTTATGTAAGTGGCATTTTACTATATGACTCTTTCTCTAAGTATGGTTTCTTTTAAACAAAATTTCATAGTTTTAGGATCTATATCCATGATGAAACATATAGCTCTAGCTCATCATTTAATTAATATATGACGTTCCATTGTACGATTATACCATACTTTAATTTTTATTAATTTATTCTTCTATTGTGAGCATTAGGTTTATTTTCTACTTTTTAAGTATTAGAAATTATGTTCCTAGGAACATTATTTACCTGTTATTATGTAAGTTAGATTACTTTACATTTCATGTGACAAAATAATTTTGCTTTTTAAATACTAGAATTGGAATGATCAGATGTTATTTGTCTTGAAACTCATCAAAGACATAAGGAATAGAGTCTTTAGCATCAGGAGTATAAATTTGGTATGATAGTCTTCATATTTTTAGACATTATGTGTGTGTTTTATCTTACACCATGAAGTAATGCCCAAGGTCCATTTTCTCTTCACCTAGAACACTTTATTGCTTGTTTTATTTCTCCACACAAAGAAATCTTTATGGAGTCTCAAGTTTTCCACATTGGATGTTTTCATTTTCCTCTAATAAATGTGATATTTATCCTCATCTTTGTTCCTTCTCATCCCTATTTTAAAATAATATGCATGTTACAAACAATTGTCTTAACATCATGATACTGATCTGTGAAAATAGTTGCTCATATTAAGAATGGCTTCAGCAAGTTCTGAAGTAGCATGAATAATTGAATGATATGCCTGAGCAGATTTAATTGTTGTTCCTTGCTATGTAAAAACTAAAAATGTAGAAAGACTCTTTAATTACTTTCATATAAAATTTCCCTTAACTTTTAAACATGTTTTGCTTTACTCATTTTACAATTGATCAACTTCTGGAGTTGTTAGAATACCTATTTTCCCTCTACTGAGAAAGGACCCTTTTTCTGTTAAAACTAAGCTGACTTTTCACCACTGCTGAATAAACAGCTCATCACATGAGCATGTAAAATGGACCAGAATCAGGCAATGGTTAAGTGTACAAGCTCAGAATTAAATGCCCAGGTTGGAATCCTGGCTCTCTAAAATGTAGTGTCTCTGGGAAATTAAGTAATTTAATTTCTTTGGATCAAGTTTTCTCATCTTTTAAATGAGTACCTATTTCAGAAGATTATTATTACAGTTTAATGTGATGTTTACAAAGCTCTTATAACTTGGAACATATTAGAAATTTTTATGTATTGCTTCATCCTGTTCTTTCTGTGAAGAAAGAGACCATCTTACTCCCACACTTGACTCTCACATTTATGAACTGAATGATGAGTGGTAGTTGGATTATAGACATCATCTGACTATCCCAAAGAAAAAAATGAGTTTGGTGATTTGGCTGAAAACTTTGTGAGTTATGACTCAGAACTGAACTAGTAATCAGTTTATTAAGTTTTTATTAGCAAAAGCATCTTACTGATAACAGTCTAACTCATGTTCATTTGATAAAAACTGCCTGTTTTCTTGGAAAAACCCCAAATTTAAGCATGGGGACATCATTACTTCAATTAATCATATATATAGAGAGAGAATTAGAGAAAATTATAGATATGAATATAATTACTTCCTAATTAGATTAATTACTATTGGCTTCAACAACACATGAGTATTGTCTTACAGTTCTGTAGGATAGACATCTGACTGACATGGGTCTCAGTGGGCCAAAATCCAGGAGTCATTAGAGCTGAATCCTTTTCTGGATGTTTTAGGAGATGATGCGTTTTCTTGCCTTTTCCAGGAGTATTAGTCAGCATTTTCACAGCTATAATCTAAAAAACTGACCACATAATTTGGAGAAAGGAAGATTTATTTGTTCACAGTTTTCCTTGGAGATACTGGGTTTCAGTACCTATGAGGCCAGGGACCATGGATTTCAGGCATGGCAGCAGTGGGAAACAGAGAGAGGGAGAGCACAAGGCTTTGCTCTCACATCTTGGAGGCTGGATTCAAGAGAGGGAGAGAGGGAGATAGATAGAGAGAGAGAGAGAGAAAGACTGAGATTGAGAGGGGGGGAGGAACCATATATAATCCCCAAGGCTGAGCCCCAGCCAGAAGCCCCAGACCCTTCTCCAGCCATACCCTACCAGCTCAGGCCATCATCCAGATAAATCCATTACAATGGATTTATCCACTGCTGAAATTACAACAAAGTCCCACTTCCAACATTTGACCCATTTCTTTGAGGGCTGGGGAACACCCCAAATCGAAACCATTACACCAGGTTCTACGAGGTCAGCCTCATTCCTTGGTTCACTATCCCTTTTCTCCATCATCAAAGCCAGTGGTAGTGCGTCTCTTTGACTCTACTTCCATCATTATATATCTTTCTCTGACTCTTCTTTCTCCCTCTTCCACTTCTAAGGACATTGGTGATTTCATTGGGCCCAATGGATATTCCAGAATAATCTCTTATGCTAAAGGTAGCTGATTAGTGACCTTAATTCCTCTTTGCTGTGAAACCTAACATAGTTGCAGGTTTCAGGAATTAGAATGTGGACATCTTGGGGGCAGTACTTATTATGCCTACATCAAGAGAAAATCCGAAGGCTAAAACCTGGCTAGAAACATAGCCCCAATCCTTCTTTTACCTTCTATCTTTGATAATATTTTTACTTAACATATCAATTTATGTAAGCAAAATCTGAAAAAGAAAAGGACTTTTTACAAGATGAAGTATCTGACTTTTAAAGGATTTTTACCAGGACTAAAGATGTAAATTCTTGAAGAGAGATACCTGATACAGGACCAAATTACATTTCTGTATTTAAGAATCAGTATAGTCCTTGTCTTGGGGAAGGAGCAGTTGTGATAAAGGTGAAGTTTTGGTAAAGATGACTACAGTCCTGGGCTTCATAACCCTGCCCTCAGATATAGCTACCCTGCTATACAATCTCTAAAGAAGCTGTAAACTCAGAAAGTTACAATATTTAATTTACAAGTTTCCTCAGACCACTAGCACCAGGTTTAAAATTCCACAGACTACATTTTATGCTAGAGTTTGATATAACGCATAAAATGCTATCCTGGGAAATAAGAGAACTTCATCTAATCCTGGTTGAGATAATAATGACCTAGATGATCAATAACATCTTTCTGTAGTAAAAGCTCATGGTATCCATGGCAAAGAGTTATTGAGTCACATGGTTTCTCTAAGCAGTTTACTCACATTACCTCACTTAATCCTCACAGCAAGCCTTTGAGTTAGACATTGCTATTATCTTCATTTTTCAAATGAGAAGCTGAAAGTTACACAGGTTACATAAGTCACCAATAGTGTACAGCTAAATAAGTGTGGGGATCAGAATTCATAGCCATAGTTGCCCTATTCTAGAGCCGGAGTCTTCATCCATGGGCAAACTATCTCATTGGGTTGATAACTAATTCAAATAAATGACAAGAAAATCCAAATAATTTCTTCCTTAGAGAGATGATTTCCTCTGCAAGAGAGGTGAAGAAAGTGATTGGGAATAAACTGGAATCAGGGGAGGGGCTTCCTTTCTTATCTCTATGGGCAAAAAATATCCACTGGCTGTACTTGTGCCTTTCTGGAGTTCTTTTCATATTCATGGTAATAAAAGGGAAGAATATTCTTTCTAAAACATTTATGTGTAGTCTCCATGTTTTTATTTTAATATACTTTTATTGATGCATTGTAATTATACATCATAGTGAACTTCAAAGTGGTTCAAAGATCTCTCATTCTGTAGGCTCTCTCTTTAGACTCTTGATGGTTTCCATTGATGAGCAGAAACTTTTTAGTTTAATGCCATCCCACTGATTTATTCTGTTTTAGTTTCCTGAGCTTTGGGGATCTTATTGAGTAAATTTCTACCTGTGACTCTATGTTGGAGTGTTGAACCTATGACCTCCTCTGGTAATTCCTCTGGTTTAATTTCCAGGTCTTTGATCCATTTTGAGTTGACTCTTATGCAGGGCATTTATAGAAATATCCATTTATAGAAATATCCATTTCTATAAATGGATAATCAGTTTTCCCAATACCATTTGTTGAAAAGGCTGTCTTCTCTCCAACTTAAGTTTTTGGTACCTTTGTCAAAAATCAATTGGTTCTAAGTGTGTGGCTTTGTTTCTGTATCTTCTATTCTGTTCCATTGTTCTATGTGTTTATTTTTTGTCAATATCATGCTGTTTTTATTACAATAGCTCTATAGTATAATTTGAAGTCAGGTATTGTGATACCTCCTGCATGGTTCTTATTTCTGAGATTTACTTTGGCTATTCTGGGTCTTTTGTTTTTCCATATGAAATTTAGGACTGATTTTCTAGCTTTGCAAATAATGACATTGGCATTTTGATAGAGATTGCATTGACTCTGTAGATCACTTTTGGTAGAATGACCAGTATGATAATATTTATTCTGCCTATCCAAGAGCATGAGAGATCTTCCATCTTCTAAGATCTTTTTCAAATTCTTTCTTTAATGTTTTATAATTTTCATTGTAGATGCCTTTGACCTCCTATGTTAGTTTTATAGAACCAACCCAGGTGTCCATCAACAGATCAATGGATTACAAAATTATGGGATATACATACAATGTAATTCCACTCAGCAATAAAGAAAAAAAATATGTCATTTGCAGGAAAATGGATGGAGCTGAAGTGAAGGGTCATATGTCTTCCTCATATATGGAAGCTAGAGAGTAATTGGGATACCAGAGGGACTTCAGATACTGGAGGAGAAACTCCAGTGGAGCAAGGAAGTTGGTCCAGGGGGAAATGGTGGTGGGGAGAGGGAGAATTAACAAAAGTAAACACTTTTATTGATGTTATGTGCATATGTGAGAATACCAATGCCAGTCTCAATATCTTGTAAGGGAAAGGGGGGCCAGTAGGGATGGAGCAGGAGGAAACTCACCAAGTGCTCTGTGTATGTATGTCACTATTACTGTGAACGACATTATGATGTGAAACTATACTGCACCAATAAAAGTATAAAAAAACCCAAAGTGATACATACATACATGCATACAGCACTTGGTGTGATTCCCTTGGGATTCTCCCCTGCTCTCCCAACTCCTATACATGTTAGTGAGATTGGCAGTGATGCTTTCATAGATGGACATAGCATTATTTGATCTACTTCCTTCATCAAACCTCCTTTTTCCCCTACCCACATCCCTCCTTCAATCCCCCTCAACTATTCTACAGTGGTCTCTCTCTCTCTCCCTCCTCATTTATCTGAAGTCCTTTTTTTTATAGTACTGAAGATTGAACCCTGAAGTATTCTGCCTCTGAGTTACATACCCTCAGTTTTCTAAGTACTGGGATTACAGGCATGGGCTACCATACCTGACTTGTTTCTTCTTCTTCTTCTTCTTCTTCTTCTTCTTCTTCTTCTTCTTCTTCT
>PVJS01029380.1:7102-24919 GCA_004027185.1 Glis glis
CCCCAGTACTGCAAAAAAAAAAAAAAAAAAGCCAATCCTAGCCCAGCATGGTGGCGCACGCCTGTAATACCAGTATTTGGGAGGCTGAGACAGGAGGATTACAGATTCAAGGACAGCCTCAGCAAGTAGTGAGACTCTCAGTAACCTAGCAAGACCCTGTTTCAAAATAAAAATAAAATAGGGCTGCAGGTGTAGTTTGGAGGTAGAATGCCTCTAGGTTTAATCCCCAGTAACACACACACACAAAGCCAAGTGCCAATTCTTCTGTAATGACCAGCTGCTACAGCTACTAAGTCGAGTGCCCCCCACCTGGCACCTCCTGGCTGCCCCCAGATTATCCCAGAAACGCATGCTATTAGAGGCCACAATTTACATTGCTTTTGTTCTTCAAAAGGGGTCCCTCTGCTTCAGAGGAACCAACTGTGTCAGGAGATAAGTCAGCTGCACCACACTTTAAATTTTCAAGTGTCAGGAACTGCTGTACCATTGAGTCAGCATGTACATTTATAGCAGAATTTTAAAACATCTGGCAAATACAGATTCCTCATAGTAAGTCCCAAGCACAGGCTCAGAACCTAGATTGATGCTTCTGTTATATGTCAGAAATAAACCTACTTATCCCTGAAAAGTGGAGGAGGTCAAAGACTTAACGAGATTGGGCACAAATTACCCCCATGGTTCCACATGCTTCTGGGACTTTATTCCCTGAACAATCTTTAGTAATTACATATTTCTCAAGGCACTGAAATGCAGAGAAGAATCTCCTTGAATGATCCTAAATGCCTGGAAGCAAGGGCAAGACAAACGTGGCCAGATTGCCAGGACCAGCACAGTTTTTCTTTGGACTGGGATTCTCGAAACAAGGGACCTGCCTAAAGTGAAAGCCTCCATCAAGTCCAAAAATAAAGGACAAAATAAACAAGAACAGGAGCACAGAACCACACGCATGCTCAAGGAGACCCAGGGACCCAGGGTCTACTAGATGTCTGGACCAAACCGTGCCACAGCAACACTTTGACGCCCGCACTCTCAGCCATGGCCTGGAGGGCAAGTGGCTCCACTCTAACCCCCACGGGGCCCCAAGGGCACCCACCCACTGCACCGTCCTTCACAGAACCGCCCCACCGCCTGCAGGGGCTGGAACAACCAACGCTTCCCATTTGAAGGAAACTGCTATTGCAGCTGGAGAAACTCGTGGACATTAAGAATAAGAGATTCTGAGTCTAAGGAAATTGTAAAGTTGATGCCAAAGTGTGTGAAAGTATGAACAAGCAGATTTGAGGAAATATTATGGAGCCATGGTAACAGAACCCATCAAAGAAACTCCAGTTGCACAGAACTGTTTAAAAATAAACCGGATACTAAAATACCAGCGAAGAGCTACAATGACTCACACTGTTCTCAGTACTTAGAGGACAGCCAGTTCTTTACTGCACTTGTCTTCCAGGCTTTTTCCCCACTGGAGAAACGTGAGACAAAGAGTAAAAAGCAGCTTTGAAATAGTCTCTAATTTTATCACAGGAATAAGATCTTTTATGTTTTAGAGTTAGAAATAGAGAAATGTACATTCATGCAGAGAGCATAACAAAACCAAACTAAATTCAAAACACATAAGCAAGGCCCCAGAGTGAGCCAAACTGAGCGCTCAAGTAGCAGTAGCCCTCATCGGGGACAACAGTGCTGTTCCTGTCTGGAACCCAACCCTTTCAGGCATTCTGTGCATCGCTGCCATACTTTCCCCTCCCTGGCCGTGTGAACCCGGTCTCCCCAGCGCCTCCTCTAACTGTGTGTGTACCTTTCAGTGTGGCAGCTGCGCACCGAGGACCGCGGGGCCTCCCACTCTGCCCTACCTGCCAAGTGGCTTTGGCCTCCCCGAGCAACCTCATGTGTGGCGCCATGTGGCGCGCTGCTGCTGGGACCGCCTTTCCTAGTTGACTCCTACCCACCCTGTGAGGCCTGGCCTCCTCCACCACCCCAGGGACCATCAGTCCCTCACTGTTCTGTTACGGTTCCTACAGGGTGCCATAATTTGGCCACATTGCTATTTCCCCAACCAGATTGTAAGTACCTGAGGACCACATCCAAGTCACCTGGCTGCCCTGGTACCTTCAGCTGCTCAGTGAGGGCTGCGTCCAGGACCTGCCTCCTCCCCAGTCCTCTTCCCCTGCCCTAACCCAACTCTCCCAGACAGGCTGCCACTCTCCCCACGTCCAGAGACCCCTGTGAGCACATTCACAGGCTCATCTGCAGTCAGAGCTCGAGGAAACTTGTTTGCCAACAAGCTTTGCTGCCAGCTGGTGAGCAGTTTCGATGAGTTTCGCTTAGGCAGCCCCGGAAAATCGACTTTGTGAGGGCTGGTTTGTCAATCTTTTGCAACAAAAATTATTAATCAAGTACCATAATCACTGAAATTTCAATTTGGCTTGTCACCAAAATCCCAAGAAAACCATCCCAACACACACCAGCCTCAAGGAGCAGAAACTGTTTCCTATGGTGAGGACACACCACAGCAGGTCACTGGGCCCCCGGCCCAGGGGAGACAGGCGCCTGGCAGGAATGCAAGGCCCGCCTGCATCCCAGGAGGGCCCACGGCAATCGCTAGGAAAGGGGCAGCCATCCAGTCTTACTAGCCATGGCACCTGAGAAAATTCCAGTGTGGTCTTCCTGTGGAGAACTTCAGAATCCACTCCTGAAACGGGACTGACAGCACACACCTGTGGCTTATTACTGAGGACTAGCTCAGGTAATGCAGGGAGGTACAGCAACAGTACATGTTGGTTCCCTTCCCTGGCTCTGGCATAAATCTGCACACACATATACCTTTTTGGAAACAGGGTCTAAGTTGCTGAGGCTGGCCTCAAACTTACAATCCTCATGTCTCAACCTCTCAAGTACTGGAATTATAGGTGTGCACCACTGTGCCTGGCTTGGCTCTGGAATAAATCTAATGAGATAGAGCAGAATGACCTTGGACTTAGCACAAGCCTCCTTGGACCTTGGGTTTCCTTGTTCATAAGGCAGGTGATCTTTTTGTTCTACTTAGATTCTAACCTTTCTAAGAGGAGACTGGGGCACAGGCAAACAATGAATTGATTCAAAATCTTAAGTGAAAATACTTACGATGTATCTTGTGTCAGAACAAAAAATGAAGATGATTTTTAAATAAATAAAAGCAGAAATGAAAAGGGGAGCCAGGCGCAGTGATGCGCACCTGTCATCCCAATACTTAGGAGACTGAGACAGGAGGATCACAGATTCAAGACCAGCCTCAGTAACTTAGCAAGACTCTCAGCAACCTAACGAGACCCTGTTTCAAAATTAAATAAATAAAAAGGGCTGGGGGTGTATCTTGGAGGTAGAATACCCCTGGGTTCAATCCTCAGAACCACAAAAGGGGGGGTGATTTAATTAAATTAGCGCACACCATTAGGGACACATTGGTAATCTACCAGCCTTCTGCTTATTTTCCATTCTTCCCACACCCATGCTTTGGAAGTCTATGCAGCTATGGAATGTTCTGAATGCTGGGGAATCCCACCAGGTACATAACAGATAAAAATCTCTGCTATTATATTGTTTATGTTCTAGTACAGGTGACTGACAGAAGAAACAAATCACAGTAGATATGAGGTAGAGAAATGAAGTAAGGAAAGGGGATGGGGTGGGGGACGGGAGAAGGCAGAAAGGAGACTGCACTTTTAAACAGAGACTGGAGGTCTCATTGAAAAGGTGACATCTGAGACAACTTCAGAATGAGGGAGCCACATGGGCCTCCAGAGCAAAGGCAGCCCCAGCAGAAGGAAGTGCCGTACGAGGCCAGGGAGGTGTGGCATGTCTGCGGAACAGACAGCTACTGCAGTGCTTCCCAGCGAGAGGATGGTGCTCAGACCACGGAGACAGCAGGAGAGATGATGACGCGAGTTTAAAAGAAGAAAATGACCTCATCCTTGCAAGTTCTGTCTCAACAATGTACATCCCTGAGCCCTTGACCAGATTTCCTGGTTGAACACTCACAAGGCTGTGCTCAGGGACTGCCATGTACCAAATGCAAACATGGCCCCGGTCCTTGGAGTCCCTTCAAGGAGGAATCAGACACACACACACACACACACTCGTGTGCCAATGCTCTCAATGGCCACACCCTCCCCTATCACGAGTCCTCCATCTTCCCAGACTCAGCTCCCCCTCATGTAGACTCATCCAAGGCTCACTGTGGGCGAGAATCGGGGATGTGGCTTTGAGCCCTTTCACCCAACCCATACAGCTTCAGGAAGCAGGAAGGCCCAGCACTCCTAGGTCCTACACCACTTAGAGATCAGTCACAGACATGGAACCCTGGGACTTGGCTCAAGCCATCCTGGACCTGTCTCCAGAAGGCTTCAGCCTTCCACTCCAGTCCTTCCCAATGAGGCTGTGTTACGAAGTCTCGCCTGTTCATCCCAAGCTAACTTTCCCTGCCCCTCTGTTCCCGACCCCTACCACACGTGTGCAGAGTAAACAAGCTCATTTTGCTAAATGTGAACTCCACATTTAGCAAAGAACGAATGCCACTTATTTATTTACTTATTTATTTTGGTGGTAGTAGGGATTGAACCCAGGGGCATTATACCTATGAGCTATACCCCAGTGCTGTTTTTATTTTTTAGTTTTGAAACAGGGTCTCACTAAGTTGTAGAAGGCGTCGCTAAGTTGCTGAGGCTGGCCTCAAACCTGTAATCCTCCTGTCTCAGCCTTCCAAGTACCGAGATTACAGGCATGTGCCACCATACCCAGCTAAGTAATGCTATTTAAACTAAACAGAATTCAAAATGTTTTTGAAACAAACTTGGTCAACACTTAAGGAAATTGGAGGGGGGAGGTCTTTTGAAATCACTCGATCTGAACTAGAACTCTAGTTTCTGAATTGTTTTCTGGGCTCAGGGAGAAGCAGAAGATAGGAATCGAGAATATCAGGCCTAAGGATGAAAATGAAAGGGGTTCTGGAGTCCCTGAAGAAAGAAGAGCCGGTTTATTTGCTTGCTAGAGTCAGCCTGAAGAAAGAACGCCCTGGTGCACAAGAAGCTGGGTGAAGCCTCGTTTGTGGAACGTACGGCTGCTGAAAGGCTTCACCTTCTCCTTCTCCTTTCCCATCACCTTACACCAAAAGAAAGCAAGTCACAGGACGGGCTGCTCCACACCCAGTGGGTTCCAGAAGCAGTCAGGGAAGGTCTTCTGACGGACTGTGCTGTGCACCGAGGCCCACGCCAAGGAGAAGGTGCCAAACACGAGCTGCCCTGAACAGGCCACCTGTTCTACAGGGTCCCGATAGATAGACTGTCACAGCGGGCACCATCTCTGGGCTACCATGGCCTGGCTTCCCACGAGCCTGTTCTCCTCCTCTTCCACCTGGAGCTCCATGAGGAAGGGCTCTGCCCTGCTTATTTTATGGGACCCAAACCAGGTGCTCAAGAAACAGGACAGGAAGACAAGGGGAAAGGAGGAGAAGAAAGAGATGCTGCCTGCCCTGGATCCTGAAGGTAGAGAAATGAGAAATCAGCACGCACACGCACATGCACACACACACACAGTACTGTTTGTAAGAAATCAATATAAAAAATACTAGGTATAGATTCATGTAGTAATCCTTAAAATAACTGTTTGGCCCCTGGTGTCTTTTATATCCTAATAATGCAAGACAACAAGCTGATGGCCAGGCGTCCTGGTCATTTTCAGATGGTCTGCTCCCTGGGTAATGACTGCCTCAGGTCGCAGAGAACCAGCAGCACAGGAGGGCCCCAAGTCACAAGGTTCAGTCCAGCCACAGGATGCAACCGGTGAAGGGCCGGAGCTCACAGCATGCAGTCAGAAATGTCCCCCAAACACATTTGCTTACGTAATGGAAACACGTCAGCTGACAGATCTGTGTCTTAGACTGATTTTACAGCAATATTTTTTTAGACATCTGGTTGGCAAACACCCTGGGAATGTGGAGAGCCAGCCTGAAGATTTTCCCAACCTAAATACTGAGTCAGTGTTCCACAGGTTTAAAATAGTTACTTTAAAAAGGACAAAGATGACACATTTTCAAATCAGATATTAATGTGAGATTGCAAATAGCAGTGCTAGAAAATGTATAGGAAGCATCTAAAGATTTGAAAGACAAATTATTAGAGGTGACCCATTTAAAGCAGGCCTAGCTGAACCAGAAACATGAGGCCTGACTCCACGGTCCCCCTCCACAGCTCCTGGAGGGCGAGTACCACGCGGGAAGGGGCTATGTACCCACAGGGCAGGACTTTTATGAGAAACATACAGCTACTTTCGCTTTCAAGGTTGAGTGGGACCACAAGACACGGTGGGAGGGAGGAATCAGGAACCCTGGGTTCGAGGGCTTGCTCTGGCTCTTTCCAGCTGCTGACTCTCTTCAAGTCACTTCCCATCTGTTTCCTCACCTACAAGAGGGAGACTTGCCCTGCCCGGCTCGCAGGACAAATGAAAGGTCACTATCACTGCCTCTAGCCGCAGTCCCTCGGCCGTTCGCTGCGTCGCTATTGTGACATATCTTGAGCACCTGCCATGTGCCAGGTACAAGAGATTGCTGTGCATACATACAGTCCCTGCCTCCTTGGAGGCTGCCTGGTGCTGGGATCCACACATACCAGCCTTGGCTAAGCCACTGAAGGAAGCTGCCTAGCACCGCCACAGTTCCTAGATTTCTTCGGCTGGGGTCTTCCCTGGCCCGCAGCATCAATGCAGCCTCTGGCAGGGAAGCTCCCAGGAAGGTCATGAGGCCCAAGGAGGAGGATGCTCACAATTGGCAGAACACCTGTTACCTAGTGCCAGTATTATACAGTCGGCCATTTGAATAAAAACTAGAACCAAACGGAAAGATACCCTCACCTAAGGCCTCAACTCCTTCTTAGCTACTCAGTAATTAGTATGGTCAATTTAAATACAAAAATAGATTTTCCTATTCTATGCGATGAAAGAAACGCACCACAGAGTGAGTCATTGGGCTGTGAGCCTGTGTCATCGTCATCTTTGAATCTCAGCAACTGAACATGGAGAGGGCCCGAGAGGCGCCAGGCACTTCTCCCGCTTTCTCCTTAATGCCCACTCCTCTTTACGGATGAGGAAAGGGAGGAGAGAAGGCCAGTCTCCAGGATCAGTGAGTCAGGCAGGGAGTGGGGCCACCAGAACGTGAACGCCCGAGAACAGGGACACACTGCCCTTGTGAGCATGGCATGGAGAGGGGACCCACTCCCTGGGTCTCCAGGTTCCCGCTGCTTCCCCTGGAGCTGACGCTGCCCTCCCCTCCTCTTCCTCTCCTACTCTGAGGCACTGGGTTCCATCCTGGAAGTCGCAATTTAGGAGGTTCAAAAATAATAAAATTCTGTGTATATAAATGAAAAATATCATATAAATTTGTCAAGAATAGATAAAAGAATGGAATTATTTAGCCAGAAGTGGCTGTTTGGGAGGGATGATGGCCTAAGTACTTAAAAATTTTGCTATTTTTCTAACAGTTTTATTGAGATACAACTCACACACCATCATTTAAAATGAACACAGGGATTGTGGTGTGTTCACAGAGTTGTTTGACCATCACCAGAGTCAATTCTAAAATATTTTTGTCACCCCAAAAGAAACCCCATACCCATCAGCAGTCATCCCTCCCTCCATTCCCGGGCCCTCGCAACACTGATCTGCTTTCTCTCTCTCTAGATCTGCCCATTTTAAACATTTCATATAAACAGAATCATACACATTGTGGCCTTCATGACTGGCTTCTTTCATTGAGCATGACTTGGAGGTCCATGCAAGTTGCAGCGTGGATCAGCACTTCTTCCTTCGTTTCTAAGTAATATTCCATTGTATGGATATACCACAATTTGTTTACCCATAACCATGTTGCTGGACATTTGAGTTACTTCCACTTTTTGGCTATTCTGAATAATGTTGCAATGAGCATTTGTGTACAAGTCTTTGTGTGGACATATGTCTTCATCTTCAGGTAGAAACTTGGGAGTGGAATTGTCTGTCGAGTCACGATGAGAAACTGTTTCCCAAAGTTTCCAACATTCGGCCACACTGTTTTCCACCATTGTCGTGCCACTTTACGTTACCACCAGCAGCCTTTACCACCGGGCCTCCAATTTCTCCATATCCTCACCAACACTTGTTACTGTCTCTTTATTATAACCATTTTATTTCATTGTGGGTTTTTTGTGGTTTTTGTTTTTTGTTTTTTTGGTGGTACTAGGGATTGAACCCAGGGGTGTTCTACTGCCGAGCTACACCCCCAGCCCTATTTTTTAATTTCTATTTTGAAACTGGGTCTCACCACTTGCTGAAGTTGTCCTCAAACCTTGGACCCTCCAGTGTCAGCCTCCCAAGTACTGGGATTACAGGTGTGCGCCACCACGCCCAGCTTTCATTGTGATTTTTTCATTTCCCTAATGACTACTGCTGCTGATCATCTTTGCACGTGCTTATTGGCCATTTGCATATTATCTTGGGAGAAATGTCTATTCAGATCCTTTATTCATTTTTAATTTATCTTATCTTTTTATTTTTTTAGTTTTAAGAGTTCTTTATATATTCGAAGTGCATATCCTTTAACAGATATATGACTTGAAAGTATTTTCTTCCATTTTGTGGCTTGCCTTTGATAGTATCCTTGGATGCAAAAAAAAGTCTTTAATTTTTATGAAGTCAATCTATTTTTTTCTTTTGTTGTTCATGTTTTAATGTCATACCTAAGAAACCATCACCTAATCTGAGGTGACAAAGATTTATGTCTACATTTTCTTCTGAGAGCTTTAGAGATCTAACTCTTACATTTATGTCTTTGATCCATTTGGTTAAGTTTTTTTGTTTGTTTTGTGGTACTGGGGATTGATCCCAGGGGCAGTCCACCTCTGAGCTACACTCCCAGCCCCATTTTATTTTTTATTTTGAAACAGGGTCTCACTAAATTGCTAAGGGCCTTGCTAAATTACTTAGGAGGATCTCGAACCTGCAATCCTCCTTTCTGTCTCCCAAGTACTGGGATTACAGGCATGTGCCACCATGCCCAATCTTGTTGTGTGTGTTTTGAGATGAAGGACTCACTATGTTGCCCAGGCTAGCCTCAAACTCTTTTTTTTTTTTTTTTTGGCGGTATAGGGACTGAACCCAGGGGCGTTCTACCTCCGCGCTACACCCCCGGCCCTATTTTTTTTATACTTTATTTTGAAACCGGGTCTCACGAAGTTGCGGAGGGCCTCATTAGGTAGAGAGAGAGAGAGACAGGGAGAGAGCGAGAGAGCTGAGGCTGGCCGCGAACCCAGATCCTCTGGTCTCCGCCTCCCAAAGTACTGGGATTACAAGCGTGCGCCACCACACCCGGCTAGCTAGCCTCAAACTCTTGATCCTCCTGCCCCAGCCTCCCAAGTAGCTGGGATTATAGGCATACACCGCCATGTCTGGTTTCAGTCTCTTCCATTTGGAGTTAAGTTTTGTACATGGTAGAAGGTAGACATCAAATTTGTTCCTTTACATTAGTTGTCTCAGCACCACTTGTTGAAAAGACTATTATTTCCTCCATTACATTGGCTTAGCATACTTGTCCAAAATCAACTGACCATAAATAAAAGAGTTTAGCTGGGCGTGGTGGCACACGCTTGTAATCCCAGTACTTTGGGAGGCAGAGACCAGAGGATCCGGGTTCGCGGCCAGCCTCAGCTTGCTCTCTCTCTCTCTTTCTCTCTCTCTCTCTCTCCCTGTCTCTCTCTCTACTTAGTGGGGCCCTCTGCAACTTCATGAGACCCGGTTTCAAAATAAAGTATAAAAAAATAAAAAAATAGGGCCGAGGTAGCACGGAGGTAGAACACCCCTCGGTTCAATCCCCGGTACCGTAAAAAAATAAATAAAAGAGTTTAGTGTTATGCTGTGTGTGTGTGTGTGTGTGTGTGTGTGTGTGTGTTGTGTGTGTGTTTACTGGGGATTGAACCCAAGGGCATTCTACCTTTGAGCTACACTTGTAGCCCTATTTTATATTTTATTTTGAAAGAGGATCTCACTAAGTTGTGGAGAGCCTTTGATAAGTTGCTGAGGCTGGCCTCGAACCTGCAATTCTCCTGTCTCAACCTCCCAAGTATTGGGATTACAGGCATGCACCACCATGTGATTCTACCTCATTGCTCTATATATGTGTATCCTTATGCCAATAACACACAGTCTTGAATACTACAGATTTATACTTTTTTTAAATTGGTGTGGGTACTCCAACTTTGTTTTAACTGTTCTGGGTCCCTGTATTTCCACAGGAATTTTAGAATTGGCTTGTTGATTTGGGGGGACAGTGGGGACTGAACCCAGGGGCATTCTACTTCGGAGCCACACCCCTAGTCCTTTTAAAAATTATTTTTATTTTTATATCAGGGTCTCGCTAAGTTCCTGAGCTGGCCTTGAACTTGAGATCCTCCTGTCTCAGATCCCAAGTACTGGGATCACTGGCAGCACCACCACGCCCAGCTGGCTTGTTGATTTCTAAGAAAAAGAAGAAGAGGAAGCAGCAGCAGCAGCGGTAGCATGGCAGCAGCTGGGGTTTTGACAGGGATTACAGTGACTTTTAATTGGGAAAGTACGCCATCTTAAAAACTTAAGTCTTCCAATCCACGGATGTGGACTATCTTTCCGGTCCTCTTTAATTTACTTCAACATGTTTTGTAGTTTTCAGTGTACATATCTTGCACTTCTTTGGTTAAATTTATTCCTAAATTATTCTTTTTGATACAATTACAAATGACTTTATTAATTTTATTTTTGGATCATACATTGCTAGTTTATAGAAATATCATTCTCTTTGTATGCTGATCTTGTATCCTGCAATCTAGCTAAACAGTTCTAATACAGGTTGACCATCCCTAATCTGAATATCTAAAATATGGAACTTTTGTAGTATCATGTCTGTACTCAAACAGTTTTGGATTGGGGGAATTTCAGAATTTGGGTTTTCAGGTTAAGGATGCTCAATTGGTAATGTCCATGCAAATATTCCAAAATCCAAAACCTGAGATACTTCTGGCCCCAAGCATTCTGGATATGGGATGCTCACCCTCGAGTTTTTTAGTGGATTCTTTAAGACTTCCACATATAAGATTCTGTCATCTGTGAGCAGAGATAGCTTTACGTTATCTTGCCTAACTTCCCTGGCTAGAACCTTCAATACAATATTGAAAAGAAGAAGTCAGAGCAGATCTTATTGTCCTAATCTCAATCATATGGCAGAAGTCTTTCTCTCCCAGCCCTGTGAGTTTTCATTAATGCCCTTTATCCATTCAGGGAAGTTCCCTTCTGTTCCTATGCTGTTTTCTTTTTCCTTTTTTTTTTTTTTTTTAATTTGGTACTGAGGATTGAACCCAGGGGCATTCTACCTTTGAGCTACACCCCCAGCTCTTTTTATTTTGAAACAGGGTTTCGCTAAATTGCTGAGGCTGGTCTCAAACCTGTGATTCTCTTGTCTCAGCCTCCCAAATACTGGGATTACAGGCATGAGCCACCACACCAGGCATGAGCCGCCACGCCAGACATGGCATGTTAATGTTAAGTGCTTTGTTTGTTTTTGTACATGGGACTGAATCCAGAGGCATTCTACCTCCCAGCTACACCCCCATCCCTTTTTATCTATTAAGTTTGTTTGTTTGTTTGTTTGTTTGTTTGTTTTGAAGCAGGGTCTCCCTAGGTTGCTGAGTCTCACTACTTTGCTAAGGCTGTTCTCGAACCTGATCCTGTCTCTGCCTCGCCAGTACTGGGATTGATCACAGGCATGCACCACCACGCCTGGCCATATTTAGTGTTTTCATCAGGAAGAGATGTTGCACTATTGTGCACAGGAGTTTTTCAATGTTGCAAAACAGGCATCATAAAGGACCAAAGTTAACTTAGATTAAAATGACTTGACATTACATACTTTGAATAATTTGAAATGTCATAGGAGCCAAATGAAATCCATTCTAATCGACTAAAAGAAAACGGTTTATTTTTGGGCTTTGAGAAAGGGATAAGTTTAGGATATTAAAGAAACAAAAGTTATCAGAAAAACATGAACGTGCCCTAAACATGGAATTACAACCTTACCACAATATACTGTAATATAGAAAACAAAGAAAGAAAAAATAAGATACAACTGATAAAACATTTGTTACCTAAAATATATGTATTAAGGATTGATGGAAAGACTGAGGATCTATTTCATTGTGCAAAGATGTGTGAGAAAGGAACAGACAGGAGGAATGAGAGCTAGGCCAGAGACAGGAGTGTGTTTAAGTTGTGTGGACACATACGTGGGAAAGCCCGGGCAAGTCCCAGCCCTGAGGAGGTCCTGAGTGGCAGCTGTAGGAGAGCAGGTCTGCTGAACCAGCCCGGCCCCTGAGTGAGTGTGTGGGACTGCACCCCAGCCACCACACAAGGGACATGCAGAGCGAGCAAGAAAGACCTTTTTGTGATGTTTACCCTCTGAAATTTGGGGTTCATTTGTTACTACAGTATAACCTAGCCAAATATAACATGATAATTACTGTGGGGGGGAACACAACTTCCTTAAAAATGGAAATAACTTGTAAAATATGACAAATGAATATGACAGTGCCAGTTGGGTGGGGCTATAGGAAAATAGGAATGTATTCTAACACTGCTGATAGGCTTCATGGAAAAATCTGGAAATACAGAAGAAGGCATGACGGTCACCAACCTCTGACCCTGCAGTCCCACCATGGGGAATATGCCCCAAGCAAATAAACTCGAAGGAAAAAATAGCTTGAACAGAATGTTCATCACAGTAATATTTATTTATAACAGCAAAAACTGGAGACAAGTTAAATGTCCAAAAGCTAAGCAAACAAGGACCAGTTGACAGAATGGACACCATGCGACCATCATTAAGGACAAGCAGCTGAGCTGTTTTATATTTTAAACTGGATATAAGCAAAACAGAACATAGACATCCATTACACATCAACTTTAAGGGTGAGGGTTTGTGTTTTCATCCTTGTGTCCCCAGCACTTAGCATGAGGTGGACATTCAAATATTTGCTAAGTGACTGAATGTCTGAACCAATAAATAACCACGTCGATGAACCACGTCGGTGGGCGACGAGGGCTGGAGGAGACTGGGGAGGAAGCGGAGGCGCCTTAGCCTAGGTTCTATAAAATGACTTCAGTGTGTGCATTTTAAGATGCACAAATTTGAATTAGAGAAGGAGAAATATTATTCTTCCTTCATACAACAAAGCCACATTGATGCTTCAACAGAATGGTTATGACTTTACACAGAAAACCTCTTCAATGGGAGCTCTTGACACCAGGAAGGAGTTCTACAGTAAGTGGGGATCCTGAGGCTCAGAAGGAAGCAGCAGACCGCCGGTCAGTGTCAGGTGGAGAGGGAGAAGCAGGGTAGGGTCCTGGGAAGGTCCTTTAATGGCCGCCCTTGTTTTGTGGGGGCAAAAGCACCTCACAGAAACACACAATAAATGTTTCATCATTCAAACCTTCTAGACGCGTTCTCAAGCTCTTTGGTATGTACATCCAGTAGATTCTTACTGGTAATCACAGTCTCCTTCTGTAGCTATAGAAATCAGGGTTGTTTTTTTTTCCTTTGAACCAATATTCATATTAATGGAAAAATTACCAGAAATTCAAAGAGCAGTAATGCAAAGTTTCTCTCATCAGACAGACCCTCCTCATTTCTTTTTTGTTTGTTTTTTGTGGTACTAGGGATTGAACCCAGGGGCATTCTACCTCCGAGCTACATCTCCAGCCCTTTTTATTTTATTATTTGGAAACAGGATCTCACTAAGTTGCTGACAGCCTCACTAAATTACTGAGGCTGGCATCGAACCTGTGATCCTCCTATCTCAGCCTCCCAAGTGCTGGGATTACAAGGGTGGGCCACCACACCCGGCTGACCCTCCTCATTTCTCATTTCTGTGGTCTTGAACCCCACTACACCTCCTCTTTCTCCATTGTCCTGGGCTGACCACTGCCCTGTCTTTAGCTCCCCACCCCCACCCCAGCCTCAGGGCCCCATGGAAGGAGCAATGTCAACTCCTTGATGGCCAGCTCCTCCCCTTCACCTGCCCTGGGAAAACCTAACCCCTACCCATCACTGCGGGCCTCCTACCTGGCTCTAACCAGCCTGCTGGGTACACCAGGGAACTCACCCCTGTAGGGACCCTCCTCCCTGCCTATGGTATCCCAGCAGCTCGCCCCTCCACGATGGTGCCTGGAGAACTGTTTCTGATCTCTCCCTCCCTCTACCCTCCTTCCTCCCCCCACCTCAGCAGAGGACAAGGTGGCAGTCGCAAGCCCCTCTAGTCCCCCACCCCCACCCCAGACACACAGCCTTCTCTAGCCATGCCTAGGATGTCGGCACCCACAGTTCTGTCCCAGGCCCTCTCTCTCACTGCACTCTGTCCAAACAAGCACCTGTGTTCCCACACATCATCATGTTTAACCTGGTGCCATCTGCTCTCCCGCCCAGACCCACACATCTGACTGCCTTCTAGAGCCCTCCACTTGGCCATCACACAGTACCTCCAAACCATCTCCTACCCTCCCAAAGTCCACTGGCCTTGGGAGTGGTACATCAGAAACAGTCCCACCATTCATGAGCTGCCCACGCCCACACCACCCACCCCACTCCACCACATTTAACCACGCCCTGAGGCTTGACAGTACTAGCTCTTCATAGCTCCTGATTCCCCCTGCTGCACCCCATCTCCCAGACAGTGGCTACGCTCGTGAAAGCCACCAATCCTCTGTCTGGATCACTGGTAGCCTTCTAGCTGGTCCCCATCCCTTTCGTTCTCCACCATGCTACCACAGCGGCTGGTGTGACTCCTGGGAAGATCGAGTTATACCTCTCCTCCCAGGCCCTCCAGGACTCCTTCCCTATGGCCAGCAAGGCCTCCATGCTCTAACCACTGCCCTCCAGCCTCACCACTCACACCGTGTTCCTGTCACACTGCATACACTTTGGCCACCTTCAATAACATACAGTTAGTACCAAACAAGCCCCACACTCCTCTCAGCCCGTCCCTTGGCACACGCTGCTCCCTAGAACAAAGGCGCCTGTGAGGAGGAGCGCGGGGTGGAAAGGGCTGAGGCACCGGGACCTGGCCCAGGTCTACCACCTAGATGGGAAGGGGCTGAATACACGTCTGCCCCACTCGCACCCTGCTGACGCTCCTCCATAACGTGGGGGTGGCTAGATGATAGAGGAGTTTCTGCAGTTTTGATTTTCTACTGTTCTAAATATGGAAAAGCATTATGACCTATGGTCATCGAATCTCAAAAGTATCACTTAGTCCCAGTTCAATACATTTGGCAAGCCAGGAGCAATGGTGCATGCCTATAATCCCAGTACTGGGAGGCTGAGACAGGAGGATCGCAGGTTTGAGGACAGCCTCGGCAATTTAGCGAGGTCCTCAGTATCTTAGTGAGACCATTTCAAAATAAAAATAAAATAGGGCTGGGGGTGTAGCTCAGAGGTAGAATGCCCCTGGGTTCAATCCCCAGTACCAAAAAACAAACAAACAAACAAAATACATTTGACAGATATGGCTGCTTCTGCCCTCAAATGTAAGCATTCTACCCTGGCTACCAGAAAGTCACCTTCAACTGAAACTCACGGTAGGGCTCTGAAGAGCAAGTGCTCATTGATTTACCAGCATATCCACACAGTAAGGAGCCCCAGCTAGGTCACGACAGGTAAAGCTGCCTGCCAAGGACTGCAGCAGTGGGTTCCCACACACTCTCGGAACCCTTCACCAAGCACCACACACACGTATGCGTGAGCACACGTCTGCTCCTCTCTCGCGTCCAGCTGGGTGTCAGGACTGGAGAACCACAACTGCCCCCTCACTCCAGAGTGTCTGCACATCCTAACCACAGAACCGAACACGTGACAGATGGCTGCAGATACGAGAGGTGTGTGACAAGGCTGCAGGGACTAGGCTGTTGACTCGGGCGTCTGCACTTCATCTTTATTCCCTGCGCTTCTTGTGAGGCTCCGCTCCCCTCTGCGCCAGTCTTTGAGAGGCACCACCAGAGCCAGCTAGTAAGTCACATCAAGTACTTCCCCCCAAACATTCCTTCTCTCAGTCAGAAGCACCTGCCTGGAGGGGGATCTCTTCCTTAAGCTGCAAGTTTTCCCATTCAAGAGATGAATTTAAACCCTGAAAAGGAAGTCACATGAGCCCAGAAGAGCCAGAAAGATTCTTTTGGCAAAAGTAGGAAGAAAAAAAATATAGAATGGGTCAGGAGGTTGTCCTCTGTTCAGGCCAGAAAATGGGGGCATTCACCAGGGGCAGATGTGAAGGGGGGAGAAGAGAAGACAAATGCTGACCACTGGGAGCAGACAGCTACGAGGCCAGCCTTCGAGGGCTGCCCAAGCAGGTTCCCAAGACTGGACAAAGGGCATTATTAACAACACGCATGAGTCAGAGCGGCCCAGGTCAACCCCTCCAGCTTCTTTCAACCCCTCCACTTTGAGGCAGCCCCTTCTAGAAGCAGAACTTCCTGCCACACAAAGGGCCTTTGTGGTCCTTGGTCTACAAAGGAGGAACGGATACTTTTCCTGTGCAGACAGGCAGCAGTTTCCGGGGCTCTTCCCTACCCCAAAGTCTGACCGAGCAGAACCCTCAAGGCGGCTACAGCTTTGGTTAAGGGGTGAAAGTCACCAAGCTAACAATTACAGACATCAAGAGATAACAATACCAGGGAACATGACCAGCCAGGATGCACAACTCTAGAAGGTCTCTGAATTCTGCAACTTTGTTTCTTCAGAAGATATGCCCTTTTAATGGTTTGATCACCTCAGGCAAAAATACCTGATCATCTGTAAAACAGAATCCAATCTGCCTTAGAGACTATGTAGGTGAAAAGGCATCCATCAAGCCAGGTGTGGTGGTATACGCCTATAATCCCAGGACTTGGGAGGCTGAGACAGGAGGATCATAGGTTCACAGCCAGCCTCAACGACTTAGTAAGACCCTGTTTCAAAATAAAAAATAAAGCAGGGCAGGGGGTATAGCTCAGAGGTAGAAAGCCCCTGGGCTCAATCCCCAGTACCACACACACACACAGGCATCCACCTGGGACCTGGCACAGCATGGAGAAGGGAGGCCTCCGCACTCAGACGCAGCAGTGACGAGGCCTGTGGCTAAGCGCCACCACTGCGGTGCCTCCTCCTCACAGGGTGACAGACACATGAACAACCTCTTCCAACACAACAGCCATGTACTAAAAAAGAGTTCTGCAAACACGCTGTGGGGACACACAGAGTCCAGAGAGGTGCCCAGGGCTGTCATTTCAGTGGGAATGCATCAGCTGGAGAAGCAGGGAAAGGTATCCCAGGTAGAAAAACCTGTGTGACAAAAAGAAAAAAACAGTGCAGCACAGGATCAGGCTGGTCCCGGAGGGCAAGCCCAGGGAAGCTGCTGTGGCTCTGAAGGAGGGGGACAGAGACTTTACAAACAGCAGGGTGATAGCAGCCTGAGTCACTCAAGTCACCACAAGAGTGACTTCTGCCCCCCCCCAGCAATAAAAAAGTAGCACATCCAATTCAGAACCTACTACCTGCCGCCCAGCCCGCCATGAGAATGCTAGAGAACGCTAGGAAACCAAGAAGCGCTGTCAGGAAGTGGACTGCTCAAATGCTTCTCAAGTTGTACTATGAATATGTACCTTTGAAGTTAAAAAAGTCATGCAAACAGCATGAGGACTTGGTTTTTAAATATGCATTAAGCATCTCTGCATTCAACCAAGGTGCCACTTTTTTTTTTTTTTTTTTTT
>PVJS01029381.1:0-24820 GCA_004027185.1 Glis glis
TATTGGAACAGGGTTTCAGTAGGTTGCTGAGAGTCTAGCTAGGGTGCTGAGGCTGGTCTCAAACCTGCGATCCTCCTGTCTCAGCCTCCCAAGCACTGGGATTGCAGGTGTGCCCCACCATGCCTGGCTCCATCTATCAATCTTAACATCATTTTGAAAGATAAACGACCAGACATAATGTCCTTCTTGATGTGATGCAGCAGAAAGCTCAAACATTACCTATGAAATGCTCCTACCAAATTGTTAACATGAATTTCATGAAGCCCCAGATCTGCCATATTTTTATTTTGATATAAATATGGACTTTCAGAAAAATTAACAAAAATATTCTAAGAATTTCACATACCATACCTTTTATCCAGTTCCTCAAATATTGACATTTGTCACATGTGTCTTACCTTTCTCTGCTTCCTTCTCCTCACTTTCTTCCTCCTCCTCTTCTCTCTATGTATGTATGCAAAAACATATATGCATATATAGTCACATATGTATTTTTTAACTATTCAAGTAATAATGACACTTTACCCCTAAACAATTTAGGTGTGTTTTCTAAAAACAAAACATACTCCAATAAATCACAGTTCAATGATCAAAATCAGGAAAAACTATTCTATAATAGTAGAATAGTATGAACCAGTTACAGACCTTATCAAATTTTGCCAATTATTTTAATAACATCCTTTATAGAAAAATAAAATTTTGCATTGCTTTTAGTTTTCATGCCTCTGTAGCATCCTTTAATCTGTAATACTTTTCCAGTCTTTCTTTTTCCTTTATAATACTGACATTATTTAAAAGTACAGCTAAGTTGTATTTTTTTCTTTATGGAATATTATTGAGTTTGGATATTTTTGTATTATATGGGAAACATGGGAGATAGAGAAACATAATTAAAAACACTGCAGGGGCAGTCAACAAATCTAGAATGTAAGAAATTCTACAGGACAAAAAATCTTGATTTCCTCAAGAAATTAATAACCATTGAAAAGAAAGTTTAATTATTATGGATCGAAAGAAATACATCCAAATGCAATGTGTAGAACTGGTTTGGATTCTGATTTTAACAAATCAACTTTAAAATATATGTTTGTGTGTATCAGTGGAAGAAATTAGAAACTGGTATAAATAATTACTGTTAAACTTATGATAATGGCATTATATGTTTTTTAAAAATACTTCTTAATCCCTTAGTTGTATGTGCTGAGTTATTTTTGGTTAAAATGATAACATGCCTGGTTTTTGTTTTTAAAAATCTAGTCACTGAAAATTACAGACAAAGGTAAAAAAGAATGTCTATATATTAACAATTATTGAATAGCTTGGAATATAAGTACTTGGGGATTTGTTATACCATTTTCTTACACACACACACACACACACACACACACACACACATATGTGTGTGTGTATGTGTGTTTGAAAGTTTCCATAATTAACGATTTGAAACGAAGGAGCATGACGAGATGAATAGACAGAGCACAGAGAATTGGGGGATCAGTGAAAATAATCTGTATGATACTAAAATGATAGGTACCTGCCATTATGTATTTGTCTAAACCCATAGAAGGAATAACTCCAAGAATAAACCCTAATGTGAACTATGGACTAGAGGCAATTACAATGTATTAATGGAGATATGTTTATTGTAATATGTCACTCTGGTAGGGAATGTTAACAGTGGGGGAGACTTTGCAACTGTGGAAATAGTGTATATGGGAAATCTATGTACTTTCCCCCAATTTTGCTGTGAACCTAAAACTGCCCTAAAAATACTTTAAAAATAAACACATAGACTAAATGCCTAACTGTGAAACTATTAGATGATCAAACTCCCTGAGCTCATGAAGTATGGTTTATCTGATGCACCTACTCATAAAGTCTGGTATGTACATTAGTGGAAGCCTAAAAGAAGGAATTTGGTTTGAAAAAGTCCTGGAAACTCACATAATTTGCATGAGCTGGTGACTCACATTCCCAATAGGCCAATTCTTATTCCAGTTCCACCATTCTCTCAATATTACAAATGGCTTCTCAGGAAATTTTTAACCACCCATCGTTGACTGACGAATGAGCAAAATATTTTAATCTGCTTTAGGGCTCAATGCCATAAGCATGTAGCAGCTGGAAGTGCAATTGTGTGGTGGAAAACTCTATGTAGGTGGGTTCTAAAAGAGAATAGAACTAGAAAACACTCCCTTTGGCAAAACTGAGTAGTACATATTTTACGTTTTGCATGAGATGAGATTTGCATGAATTTGTTGCCTGTTGTTAATGATATATGTGGATGGTAAGAAACAAAATTAGATGAGGAATGGCAAGAAGTTTGTGAAAATTCATAGATTTTTCAAAAGCTCGGAGTATGAAAACACTTACACTGTGGAAGAGGTTCAGAATATCCCAATGGAAAAAAAGAACTGCTCTGTGCATGTTGATCACCCCTCTATCTCTCATATCAGCCCTAGATCCATGACTTCATGGGGGTAAGGATGCTTTTTACTCATGGTTTCAACCATGTAGATAGATCTCCCATTTCATGACTGACGTAGCTACCAGCTTTATCTAAATAATGAACAATGAGTAGTCCCTGTGATGGCACCTCTGCCTGAAGATCTATTAGCCCATTGGTGGGTCTAATGTAATGTTCATTATCATGCAAAAGGTCATGATTTGTCATCACTACAATAGATTCTTATACTATGTATGTATGGTTGTTTTGCTGTTGTTCTTTCCCTATTTTCAGGTTTCTTCTAACACCTACATCTACGTGCTTATTGATTGTCTTATGCAAATTTCTGACATCTCATACAACATACCAGACAAATGGCGATGCATTTCACTTACTATGTACACTATTACCAAGAAGTAGCTGGACATAAACTGAAACAGCATAGAAGATTCAATTCCTGTGCCTCTTGGGAGACAAAACTTAATTCGGTTGCTATTTAATTCCATGTGACATAAATTCTGAATTAACAAACAGTAAATATTCCAGTCAAAATTCTGGGAGGTGTCTGGGATAGAAATAGGAATTATGTCTCCAACCACTACACTTATGCAATATTTTATTTCCTACTCTCATAATTGTATGTTCTCAGTTTGCACATGTTAAGAACAGATTTAATTTCATTAGAAACAAATTAGAGACTGGATATTTCTGCCTCTGATTGACACTGCTTTTTTAAAAAGAGGTTATGCAGGCACAGTGGCACACATCTATAATTCCAGCTTCTTGGGATCGTAGGAAGACTAGAGTCATGCTCTCCAAAAAAGACTGCCCACTGCCTTGCCACCTCCTGGGTAAAGTCTCACAATCAGCTAAGATGGCCACTAGTTGAAAGCAAAAGAACCATGAACTACAGCAGGAGAGGAAAGCCATTACCACCACCTATAACTCATAACTGGGTAAAGAAACAGATCTCTAAAGTCTTTCTTCCTGTGACATATAGACATTTATGCACTCTAAGTTTCATTTTCTCCTTTCTCTTTTCACCACCATTTTACATGAACCCATGATAGGGGTATGATACTCTGTAGCTAATTTTACCATTATAAATAAATTATAAATAAAAATTATAATAAAAAATAAAAATTATAAATAAATTATAAAAAGTATAACTTTTATAATTTATATAAAAGTTAAAATATATCAAGACTGAATTATTATTATATTAGGCAAAAATAGATTTTACTTAGCAATCTTGGACTTTTAATTAAAAGAGTTAACTGAAGGGTCTTTGTATTGTGGTACATGAGACAGGCAAAATATCTCACATTGTACATGAGAAGGGGTGCATATTGGTGTTTGTTAATCAACAATCTGAGCTTTAGTAGCCATTCTTTATTTTTAGATTTTTTTTTTTTTTTTTTGCGGTACCGGGGATTGAACCCAGGGGTGTTCTACTTCCGCACTACACTCCCGGCCCTATTTTTTATACTTTATTTTGAAACCAAGTCTCACGAAGTTGCAGAGGGCCTCACTAGGTAGAGAGAGAGAGAGAGAGAGAGAGACAGGGAGAGAGAGAGAGAGAGAGAGAGAGAGAGAGCTGAAGCTGGCCGTGAACCCAGATCCTCCGGTCTCCGCCTCCCAAAGTACTGGGATTACAAGCGTGCGCCACCACGCCCGGCCATTCTTTATTTTTAAAAACTGACCCATGATGTTCTCTAGACCTAACTGAGGGAGTTGGGAGGGGGGTGGAGGGAAACACACTATAGCACATGATGTACATACACAAACCTATAAGACTCAATCACTGTCCGGAGCATGAAAGGGAGGGAAGGGGGAGGAAGTAGGGTGGGATTGGAGGGAGGGCTAAATGTGCAATGTGTGCATGTATGATGTTCATACCCTAACATATATCAAAATGTATAATTACAATGCACCAATAAATGAACATAAAAAAAAACTGACCCATGTCCTAACTCTCCTTCATGTTACTTAGAAATTCCCTCTCTTCTGAGTCTTGTTGGCAAGTAGAATTATCTTCTCATGCGGAAGAGCATTTTTCTTTTTCTGCAACTAGGGATTGAACACAGGGATAGTCTACCTCTGAGCCCTTTTTATGTTTTATTTTGAAACATGGTCTTGCTAAGTTACCGCATGCTGACCTTGAAGCTGCAATCCTCCTCTCTCAGTGATCCTCCTGTTTCAGCCTCCCAAGTGTTGGGATTACCGGGGTGTGCCACTGTACCTGACTATATGTGGAAGATTTTTTGAACCCAGAGGAATTCTACCTCCAAGCTATATCCCCAGCCCGTTTTACTTTTTTTTTTTTTTGAAACAGGGTCTCGCTAAATTGCTGAGGGTCTTGCTAAACTGTTGAGGCTTGCCTTGAACCTGAGATCCTCCTGTCTCAGCTTCCCAAGTACTGGGAGTACAGGCATGCGCCACCATACCTGGCTTGGAAAATTCTTGATATTGAAATTGATAACAACCGGTCAATAATTATTCTAAACATATGCCCTTATATGTATTGCTATTTAGATTGGAATTGAGATAAGAAAATAGGGAAAAACAGTACTTTATGAGGAAAAAGGACTACTGCTAAGAATAAAGATAATATGTTAAGATGAAACCAGTGACACTGTATTGAACTGGGAAACCATCTCCACACCTGCCCTTCTCCATGCTGTTTACCCTCACCTGGTATTAGACAAAGGACAGCTTAAAAAGACTGTTCAGTATTGGGTGGACTTGTACTTCAGCAGGTTAGCAGAGTGTTCTTGGTGAGCTGTGTAAACATTATTGTTTTGTGAACTTGATGATTTCATTCAATGAGGCAAAGCAAATTAGAGTAAGCTAACAGGCGTTACCTCCACAGAATTCCATTGGAATATTACCTCATTCTTTGCTTTCTAAATTTACTGAAATCCACATATGTTGCAAAGCATAGGAGATAATGATGCAGTTCTTCTTTAATGGCCATAATATCCCCACAGACTCTTCAGGGATCCCTTGGCAGCTCTTACCGGGAGGTTGTGAAGAATCTTCCATGTGATAGAAGCAGCGCTAAGCCAATGCAAAGGTGAACTTTCCAGATTCCCCTTGCCCTTCTGGAAGCCATTCTGAACACCAGCTGGACTGGAGGACTTACAGCAGCCTCAGCTCCACTGCTGAGGATCTTCTACTATGGGAAAAGGGGGCCTCTGTTACTCCACTAATAAACCAAGGGTCCTATAGTTATCCCCAAATTCACGGAGCAGCGAAGGAGACTATGGGAGCCACCAGAGGTGAAGTTTATTACTACTATGTCTCTTTGCTCTACAATAGGCTATTGAATTAAGAATACTTTAAACCAATGCTTAGTAAAGAAGTAAGGGCAGCGTATTTTTCTTTTGGAGGTATTCTTCCCAGGAGAATACAGAATTCTTACTAGTGCTATGTTAAATTTCTCTTATACTAGATTAAATATCTCTACAAATGAATTTTGAAAATCCTCTTTTGTTGGCTTTCGTGAAAGAAGACTGGAAACCATATGTATAAAGAAATGTAGCTGTTACTAGATAATTTTAAACCACACTGATCTGTCCTAGACAGGAAAATATTTTGATGACTAACTGTGGTCATCTTAACTGAGCATCTCTTATTCATTTTCTAATTCATTTCTTTAAAGATGTTAAATTAACTCAGAGGTCCTTCTTACCAGGGCCAGCAAGTGGCTAGCATGTTTTTCTAAAACCCTGCAGAGTCATACTTTTCTGTAGAGGAGTTTCCTAAATGTTGAAATGCTCTTCCTGGTTCCCAGTGACTAAGGTCCAATTTGGCTTGAATTTTTATAACAAGCCTTCAGAAAACCATATTTCCCAGAGAATCGTTTTATATTTAACTAGTGTTTTTGAAAAACTAGGTAAAATTTAGATTGCTGGAAGCTGAATGTTCCCTGCATTTATACTGTGCATCTGTGTGGTTCAGGTCCAGGTGACAGAGAACTTGTTTCTCACTCAGCAGTAAATTTTAAATTGATTGAACAACCCAGACTCCTTCAGCATTTCTAAGTGGGGGAATCGGGCTGGGAATGTGTCGGTGAGATGTGGCTTAGTTCTGGCCAAGGTCTGGAAGGAGTCTGTGTAAAACTGTGAGCCTCTGGGGCCAGGCCCAGAGTTGACTTAAGACAGGAAATGTGTGCTCCATGGCTCTATGTCAGACCTAGTTGGGCCGAAGACGTGCAGAAATCACAAAACATACTTAGGGCTTTATGGCTCCAACTGGTAAATTCAATGTTAAGCCTCTCTTTCCTAGCTTTCTGACCTAATAGGAATTCTCTCCTTAGCTGTGTTTAAATACTACCTAGTGTATTTTGGCTTTTGGTAATTAGAAAAGCAGAAGTCTACGATGTGTGCCATGTCTCTGAATCTGAGACTACAATGATATCATAACTAAAAGGAGCCCCATTAATCACATGGGGCAGGCTAGAAAAATCAGGGAAAGAGGGTTTTTTTGTGTGTAATAAGATCCAGACTGAAATTGAAATGGTGAGGGGGGAATGCTGAAAGAAGAAAAAAAGGCCGGACTAGGATACTTTAAGACTTAGAAACATTTAAACTAAACTATTTTAAATTTACCTATGTGTATATCTGATATATATATATACATTATGTAAACATATGCAATGCATGCATATATAATATATACATAAATAACAAGTATAATTGACATTCTTTTATAGTTTAATACTTAGTATATAAATTTAAACAAATCTGTACATTAATCTAAATCAATATGTAAATATAAACAAATATTAAGTTTAGGGAAATGTATTTTACTTTAAGTAATGCTTATGTTAACAACCCATTTACTATTAGAGGTGCTCTTTTTAATGTAGCCAACCCTCTGCCCTTCAGTTCTGGGCTGCTCAAGGTTGAAACAGACCACATCAAATTATGCTGAGGCAGTAATACTGATATGAGTTGTAAATAAAACTGCTCTGATGCTAAATTCCAGATAACTTTCTGCAATAGAAAATAAAAATAAATCATGAAGCTGTGTTCTCTTGATAATCTAGAGACAGATTTAGGAAGTAATGAAGTAGAAAAGCTAACTTGTGTTCATAAGCATATGTTTAACTGAAAAAGAAATACTACATTTTGTCAAATGGGATTAAAAAACCAGAAACATTTGATAAGAAGCAAATTTTTTTATGGTACTGAGGATTGAACCCAGGGGCATTCTACCTCCAAGCCTCACCCACAGCTCTATTTTATTTTTATTTTTGAAACAGGGTCTTGCTAGGCTGAGGAGTCTCAGTAGTTGCTGAGGCTGTCCTCAAACTTGTGATCCTCCTGTCTCAGCCTTCCAAGTACTGGGATTACAGGTGTGCGCCACTACGCCTGGCTTGATAAGAGGTAAATTATAAGTATCATATATAACTAGTCTCCAATCTATCACGGTTAGATGTACAATTTTTCCACTTACAATGCTGCAAGTGCGAGGATCATTCAATAGAAACCGTACTTTGAATTTCCACTTTTTGCCTTTTTGCAGGCTAGCGATATGCTGTACAATATGCTCCTGCGATGCTGAGGAGAGAAAGAAGCTGCAGCACCAGGAGCCGCACAATCATGGGGGTAAATTCTCAGGACAGCGTACTGTGCGCTCTTGCTAAGCTATGATGTTCAGCACATTAAATATCTTAAATGCATTTGCAACTTACAATGGATTTATCACAATTTAACCCCATCATAAATTGAAGAACATCTTTAGTTACTGAAAACTTTAAATGTTAAGACCGTCTGTGAGTCTAAGTCAGAAGAGTGAAATAAATTGAAAGACAAAGCTAAGAAAGAGCCCGCTAGTTCTCCTAATAAAAAGGAGCAATGTGCTCAAGGGACTCTATGTTTTGTCTTTCATACCATTTTGTTATAAAATATCATATCTCAGGCTTCCCTTAATGCGTATATCCCAGAAGGGCTTAAGCATTATTCTTCTATAAGCACTTATTACCATTTATTGCGGAGCCCAATTATTACTTCATGGCTCTTAATTAGATCTGAAAAATAAAAGCTGATTCAGTCTTTTCAATTGTCTCCATGAATTCAGTGAAGTGCAGAATATAATGAAAACAAAGTCAAACATGTTCCGCTCCAAATTTGCTACCATATAAATTCAATAAAAAACACGCAAGATTTCATATGTCATTTCAATGAAACTGGGCTAGTATTGTTGTGAAGTGGCCATAAAATACAGTACCTCTTAATACATTTATAATGCTTTTTTTTACACATCAACTTGATAAAGTGCTATGCCAGGGGAAATTTGAAAGTTACTCTAACAAATGAGATAAATCACAAATATTTCACTTTCTTTCATCTCCCTTGGCGGGGGAAGGTGTGACATAGGGAAAGGGTGGGAAGGAGGGTAGAGGGTAGACTGGTGAAGGGAGGTGACGTGAAAGGAATCAAGACATAAAGGAACTCAGAAGCCGGGCGTGGTGGCTCACGCTTGTAATCCCAGTACTTGGGAAGCTGAGAAAGGAGGTTTGCAGGTTCACGGCTAGCCTCAGATACTTAGTGAGGTCCTCCACAACTTAGTGACACCCTGTTTCAAAATAAAGAATAAAATATAGGGCCGGGGGTGTAGCTCAGAGGTAGAATGCCCCTGGGTTCAATCCCCAGTACCACAAAAAAAAGGAACTTGGAGACGGAAAGCAATAACATTACTTTATCTATTTATACCTGTCCAGTATAATAAATCACTGCTCTAATATTTTATACCTTGTTTTCATTTGAGACCTGTAAAAACTCATCTAGAAGCTTGTGTTTCTTTTACCATAAAAGGGATTTTTCCAGATATACAGCCCCCCAAATTGAAAACTGGTGCCCAAACAAATACTGGTAAATACATATTCACAGCAGCACTACTCACAATCACCAAGAGATGAGAACAGTTTAATGTTCACCACAAGATAAGTAGATAAACCAACTTGGTACTTGCAATGGAATATCATCCTTCCATAAGGAGGAAAGAAGTATTGATACATGCTACCAAAGTGAGGGACCTCGAAAATACGCTGAGTGAAAGATGCTTGATAGAAAAGTATGGCTCAATTTATATGAAATAGCCCAAATAAGTAAATCCTGAGATACAGAATTCAGATTAATGGTTGTCAGGATGAGGTAGATATTGGGGAACCACTGCTTACTGGTATAGACATTTCTTTTTGGGGTGATGAAAATGTTTTGAAACTACATAGAGTTGATCATTGAACAACATTATGATTGTACTGAATGTCAACACATTGTAACTTTAAAATGGTTAATTTTGTATTATATGTCTTTTTACTTCAACTTTTTAAATTTAATGTTTTAATTGGCCCTTCTAATTAGTAAGATGAAAAGTAAATCTGCTATTCAAAAGAAAAATAAACATTGCCACTCAAATAAAAGAAATAATTATAATCAATTTTAGAAAATTTATAGAACACTTAATACACATGTTTCTCTGAGAATATTAATTTTCTCACCTCTAGAAGGTATATCTTCAAGAAATTTATGTATTTTAAATACATTCTAGGAATTTAAAGTCACCAATACATATTCCATATTCTCAATAAAGTAACTAAATATTATTCTAAGAAAAGTGATATTGTATTGTAGCATTTTATATCTATAATTCTAGAACTTTATAAACTCTATCTCTCTAGTACTCAATTTCTCTGACTATAAAGGGAAAAAGTTAACTTATCAGGTGCCAGGCATGGTGGCTCATGCCTGTAATCCCAGTACTTGGGAGGCTGCAACAGGAAGATTGCAGGTTCAAAGCCAGCCTAAGCAATTTAGTGAAGCCCTCAGCAACCTAGCAAAACCCTGTTTCCAAATAAAAAATAAAGTTGGTCTGGGCTATATCTCGAAGATAGAATGCCTCTAGGTTCAATCCCCAACACCACAAAGAAAAAAAAATAGAAGGTAACTTGTCAGTGGTTATTAGCCAGGAGCACAAAAGAAATTCATATGTATACACTTTACCCCAAGTGTTATGAATCAGAAGTGAGGAGACGGAATCTTGGCAGGCATGTTTTAAAAACCATAATTATTATCTCACATTTGGGTTAATACCTATAGATCAAATGATCTCTACTGTCCTTTGCTGTCTGTACATTATATTGAGAATAACTTATAATTATGGCCCAATTATGAACCAACACTATTAGTGGACTTTTATACATTAAAATATGATCACAAATTATATCAGATTATTTTGTTTTACATGGTTAACTACAGAAACTGTTTTTAAATTTTAATTCTGCTTGAGTATATAAAGTCCAGTTCTTAATTATGGGCCTTTTACTTACTTTAGAACAGAATCATATGTATATGTATATATAGAAATATTTAATATGTATAATGCATAAATAAATAAGACTTCGGGCCGGGCTGGTGGTGCACGCTTGTAATCCCAGAACTTTGGGAGGCGGAGACCAGAGGATCTGGGTTTATGGCCAGCCTCAGCTGGTTCTCTCTCTGCCTGTCTCTCTCTCTCTCTCTCTCTCCCTGTCTCTCTCTCCCTCTCTACTTAGTGAGGCCCTCCGCAACTTCGTGAGACCCGGTTTCAAAATAAAGTATAAAAAAATAGTGCCGGGGGCATAGCACGGAGGTAGAACGCCCCTGCATTCAATCCCCGGTACCGCAATAAATAAATAAATAAATAAATAAATAAATAAATAAGATTTCCAGATATTGAGAAAGTTTGTGAAGAACTCACTGCTCATAGTTATTATGAAATTTCTATTTTCCCATAGATTATTCACTGAAAAAAATGTGATGCTTATTCATAAAATGACATGAAGAGGTCATATTTTTGTGGGGAGCCACAAAAATAGGTAATCAGAGAACCATTTATTGCAACAATTCTTGAAGAGCTGCACTTTGAAGACTACAGTAAACTATGGGAACTGGTAATTACCGCGAAACTAACATTAAACCCAGTGACACACGTAACAACTCACACACTTTAGTAACTGCTTGTCTAGCTGAGTTATCCCTCCAGATGTAGACAGGCCAGTCTATTCAGATTCTAGTAGCCACAGAAAGTCCTGCTTTCTTCACATTCTAAGTGAAACAAACGCTATATCATAGGGTAGGAGAAAACATTGTCTAAACTCTACAGGAATAAGATGTAATGGTTTTTACATTGTAAAATTTGCGCTAAGAAGTGTACCTCAGAAATCTTGAGACTTTGTGATATATACTCGTCTTCTTTCTGGTCTTTATACTATACAAGTATTATGACTTAGATCTTAGTAATATAAAGTTCATCATGCAAAAAATGGTTGCCAATTTAGTGCAAATAAAACAACTTATTTATTGATTGATTGATTTACTTTTGCTTCAGCTAACTTCAGATACAGATATCATAGAATGATTTCATTCAAGAAATATTTATTAAATAATAAATGCATATGTTATTTTTTGGTTTGTGGATTTAAATAAGTAAGTTTCAGTTCTGGACTTGTACCGTTTATATTCAGAATCATAATAATAATGTTCAGAAGCAAAATAATAATGATGGTATTGTAATAATATATATTCCTTTTATTAAGCCCCAGCTATATTTCCAGCCCTGGGTTATGCACCAGAAATATTAAGAACAATAGCTCAAAAGTCTGTGAATTTATTATCTACTGGGAGTGAAAGCCAGGCAGCACACACTTAAAATCCCACATATGAAACAGGGTGAGGGAGGTAGGCACAGGACACTGTGGGAACTCAAGATGGGGCATCTGATGCTTGGGCTGAAGGTAGACCAAGGCAAGAACATTGAGAAATGTCTCAGGAGGCAGCCATGCCTGAATTAAATCTTGGATGGTTTGCAATCAGTCAGGCAAAGATTATTTTAAGTGATACATAATGATAATATGCATACAAAGTGCTACAAAGTTATCGACTACAGCTTTTTATTCTGGTCTGCAGGAGGATACAGGAAATCTTTATGGAGAAAATGTTATTAAGTCTACATCATGAAGAGTGAAAGGGGGGTTGATCAGGGTGAGGTGAGGAGAAAGAATACTCTAGTGAAAGTTCAAAGGCATGAGCAGAAAAGACAGGTATGAGCCAGTGCTTTGTTTGCAGTAACATGAACACCCTTGTGTACAAATACATCCTTCCTCGTGCATCGCCCAGGAATGTGCTTTATTGTAAAAGTCCTGTATCTCCATCTTACAGAATAAAAGGCAAACAATATTTTCCAAAACTTTATCTGCTAGAGTAGAAAGATAATAATATCTAAAATTTAAAAACAAAACAAAAGAAAAAAAAAGCAGTAATTTTGGAACTCTGAAGGAAATTATATAATCAACACAGAGGGAAAATAACAACACACAACTCAATCATTGATGTATTTGGTATTTCTGATGCCACCATTTTCTCATATTCCTGAAAGCATATTCAGGAGCTATTTAATTCAATATAAAATATACCAGTAGAGGTTTCTTCTGTTTCATATTTTTTTTCTGATGGGGAAAAGTTTCCTAGTTTAAGGGAAGCCTCATCTGTTAGTTCTGCTCTCTTATCCAAAATTTCTTTAAAAGGTAGTGCTGGAAGCAAAGAGGTTGCAGGCATTGTTTCTCATGTGCTTTTGCTTTCTCAGTATGACACATCCCAAAGTGATATCACTACTTTTCCTTCTAATATAACTCTTCTCCAAAAGCAATATTTCTTCAAAACTGTAACATTTAACCCTACTTATTTCTAAGCCCCTTTTCCAAATGATCATGTCCCAGACTGCTTAGAACATTGCCACTCCGTGCCACTTCTGAGGATCAGTTTGTATGCCTTTCCTCTAAGTATTCTGGGGCATTTGACTGTTTCACTGAGTTTCTTAAGGCTGATGTATTTCTACACTCATAGGATTGCAGTAGTAGGTAGTGGGAGTTCTCTTGGAATATGGTTTAGCACATAGAGGTCATTTAAAGTTTGTAGAATGTTGTGTCCCTCAGAACTGCAAAAGACATGAGCTGTGTGTATTATAGAGACCACACAGGTGATTGAATTACAGGATAAAAAGCAAGACACTGGATACACTGGATTGTTGAATTCAATACTGAAGCCACCACAGTTGAACAGAGCCCAGGCCACTATGCCAACTCTGCAAATCCACATCTCCATGTGTCCCCTCTGCAAAGACCCCGTACATACACATATACACCCCAATCAAAGACAATGCCTCAATATCATTGTGTTAATAGCAGGGCAACAGCATTCTTATCTGCCTTCTAAAAAAGGAAGGTCCCAACTGCCTTACCTAGGGAACGGTGGCTGCACCATCTTGGCCAGGCTGTGCCAGCAGCTACGAGCATTGCGACTTCCACAGACTGCCAACAAAGAAGCCAGTGACCTGTTGTAAATCCAGCAACTCAGAACATCATCAACAAAAGCGGGCAGCAACTTGCTCCATGCTTGACAGAGACCTGAACGGCGGTGGCTGCAGCGGCGGCAGTGCCATCTTGGCCAGGTCACATTGGCAGCTTCTACAGACTGACAACAAAGAAGCCAGCAACCTGTTGTAAACCCAGCAACTGCATGTCATCAGCAATGAAAGCAAGCAGCAGCAGCAGCAACTCACTACATGCTGAACAGAGACCCAAATACCCGGAAACCTGAACGGAACCTGCAGCAGTGGCTGAGGCCAACCCTCCCCCAGAGATTAAGAGCAGCACTTCAACAAGACTGTAAGTTAACGAGCCGTCCCAGGGGGATATCACACAGCATGGCCACAGGGACTCACATGACAAGCAATAGATTCCCAGGGTCTGAGACTTTGTGAATCACCCCTGTGAAGGAGAGAGCGGGGTCTGCTGTAAGACACAGCAGAAGCATGGATAAGCAGACAGTCCCTGGTGACATTCGGGTGGCACAGACCTACAGCCCACAGGTCGAAACACCCTTGCAGGGTTTCCGGGGATCGCCACAGGACACACAGTTGTGGTACCTGGGAAAAAATCAGACCAACCCAGCCTTCTCTGTGGAAAATATGGTGTTCTGTGTTTGCAAAGAGTTGGGTCAAAGTGACATCTGCCACTTATGTAGGCAAAGAGAGACACAGGTCCAGAGTCCCACTCTGATGACACCCATCATATATGTAGACAGAGAGAGACATAGGCACAAGCCCAGTGGAGAATGCGGAAGGGAGGGGCACCAGAGGCACTGGGCACCTGCAGTGCATAAACTGTTCAGCTCATACCTCTGAGTCCACTCCCTATTATGGAGGTGACAGGTCCCCGAACCTTAACAACTGGAACCCATCAACATCAGCATTGCAGTGGGCAGAATGAACCCTAGAGTAACTGCACCCCACTACTGATGATCTACAGGCAGAACTACAGTGGGGGGACACCAGACATAGATTTCAAAGACAGTTATAAAGGGTAATAAACACACAACAAAGAGCTGAGAATAACCATTCAGTAAAGGCTGTTCACCTTTAAGGCTCACCTAGTAGTAAATATCTACCTTCAGAATAAGATACAATAAAAGGAGAGAGATTAAACATAGGAAACCTACAGAGTGAGAGAGAGCTACCAAAAACAACAAAGATATAAACTTAAGAAACCTGAAATCATGAGAAGGGAGAATAGCAAAGGAACAATGAACTCCCACAACTCCACAACAACAGAACCCACCAACACAGAATTGCAATGATTGCCAGAAGGACAATTCAAAACTTTAATAGTAGAAATTATGAAAGATATCGGGAAAGAATTCAGAGAGAGCCTGAAAGGGATGAAGGATCAAATAAACAAAGAATCTGACACCCTGAACAAGAATCAAAAAGAAGATCTGAAGGAAGTGAAGGATACAATAATTGAAATGAAGTCATCAACAACAGACTAGACCACATGGAAAACAGAATCTCACTCTTAAGAAGATGACCTCTCCAAAAATGAACGCATAGAATATAATTTAGAAAAACAATTCGACAGCATGAATTGGATATTGAAGAGTTCTCAGCCAATCTTAAAAGAGCAAACCTAAGAATAGGCATAGAAGAGGAAATAGAAGCTGAAACCAAAGGAATCAATAATATTTTCAGAGAAGCAATATTACAAAATTTTCCAAATATAGAAAAAGAGTTTAACACACATATACAGGAAACATATAGAACCCCCAATAGACAAGATCAGAGAAAAGGTTCATCATGCCACATAACAGTCAAATTGACTAATGCAGAGGCTAAGGAGAGAATCTTAAAGGCAACGAGAGTAAAAGACCAAGTAACATTCAGAGACAAACCAATAAGAATCACTTCCAATTTTCCAAAACAAGTCCTGAAAACCAGGAGGGACTGGAGCAACATATTCCAAGCTGTGAAAGAAAACAACTTCCAGCCAAGATTTATCTACTGTACAAAGATGTCTTTCAAATCTGACAGGGAAATAAAAAACTTCCACAACAAACAGAAGCTGAAAGACTTTATGTCTTCCAAACCAGCAGTAGAGAAAATACTCAGAGATTAATTACAAAGAAGAAATAATAAAGAAATGCCAGAACCAGAGAAACAATGGTTTTCATCAAATTAACAACTAAGCAAAGAACAAACACTACCTCAAACAGAAATTAAAATTCAAAGTGTTAGAAATTAAAAATCATCTCTCAATAATCACACTGAATATAAATGGCCTCACCTCCAAAATCAAAAGACATAAGGTGGCAAAATGGATTGAAAATCGTAATCCATCTATATGCTGCCTGCAAGAAACACACCTTACAAGTAAGGATACTAACAAACTAAAGGTGAAAGGATGGAGCAAGATAATCCACGCTAACAGAACTCGAAAACAAGCAGGAGTAGCAATTATGATAACAGACAAATTAGACTTCAAACCTAAACTTATCAGAAGAGACAAAGCAGGTCATTTTTGACTGGTAAAAGGAACAACCCAGCAAGAGGATATAATGATAGTCAACATTTATGCCCCAAACATAGATGCAACGACTTTCATAAAGGAAGTCACACATAGATCCCAATACAATAATATTGGGAGACTTCAGCACACCCTTCACACCACTTGATTGATCTTCAAGACAAAAGGTTAGTAAAGATGCCTCAGACCTAAGGAACACCATAAACCAAATGGACCTACTAGACACATACAGAATATTCCATCCAACTATAGCTGAATTCACATTTTTTTCAGCTGCTCATGGAACCTTCTCTAAAATAGACCATATTCTAGGCCACAGAGTGAGTACTAGCAAATTCAAAAAATGTGATATAAACCCCTGCATCATTACAGACCATAATGGAATGAAACTAGAAATCAACTATAAGACCCAGAGACATCTCATAAACACGTGGAGACTGAACACTACACTGCTGAATGAGGAATGGGTCACAGAAGAAATGAGGGGAGAAATTAAGAAATCCCTTGAAAACAGAGACACAAGATATCAAAATCTCTGAGCATTCTGAAGGCAATATTAAAAGGAAAATTCATAGCACTGAGTACTCACATAAGAACATAAAATCACCAAATGAATAACCTAATGACATACCTCAAAACCCTTGATAAACAGGAACAGTCTAACCCCAAAGCCAGTAAAAGACAGGAAATTATTAAAATCAGAGCAGAAATCAATGAAGTAGAGAATTTTTAAAAAATACAAAAAAATCAACAAAACCAAAAGCTGGTTCCTCAAAAAAAAATAAACAAGATAGATAAATCACCAGCCAACCTAACCAAAAGAAAAAGAGAATTAATTCAAATAACTAAAATAAGAGATAAAAAAGTGATATTACCACTAACAATGAGGAAATCCAGAGGATTACCAGAAACTATTTTGAAAAACTATACTCCGACAAAATGGAAAACCTAGAAGAAATTGATAAATTTCTAGATGCGTACAACATTCCTAAGTTGAATCAAGAATATATAGGAAATTTAATTAGAGAAATAGCAATTAAATCAATTGAAGCAGCAATAAAGAGCCTAACATCAAAGAAAAGCCCAGGACCAGATGGTTTCACAGGTGAATTTTATACAACCTTTATAGAAGAATAATCCCAATACTCCTCAATCTATTCCATGAAATAGAAAGAAATGGGACTCTCTCAAATACATTCTATGAAGCCAAGATCACATTAATACCAAAACCAAAGACAACTCAAGAAAACTACAGACCTATATCATTGATGAACTTAGACGCAAAACTTCTAAACAAAATACTAGCAACGTGCACTCAAAACCACATCAAGAAAATCACACCATGACCAAGTCGGGTTCATCCCAGGGATGCAAGACTGGTTCAACATATGGAAAACAATCCATGTAATCCACCACATAAACCGAACTAAAGACAAAAATCACATGATCATTTCAATAGACTCTGAAAAAGCATTTGACAAAATCTAAGCTCTGAAAGAGAGCAGAGAATTGCAATAGAAGGAACATATCTCTACATCATAAAGGCAATATACAATAGGCCCACAGTCAACATCATATTGAATGGGGAAAAGCTATGCGAGTTCCCCTTTAAAACAGGAACAAGACAAGGATGTCTGCTGTCGCCACTCCTCTTCAATATAGTACTTGAGACTCTAGCAAAAGCAATAAGGCAAGAGAAGGAAATAAAAGGAATGCAAATAGGAAAAGAGGAACTGAAACTACCTCTATTTGTAGATGATATGATATACTTAGAAGACCCAACAAACTCAACCAAGAGGCTTATAGAACTGATCAACAAATTCAGCAAAGCGTTTGAATACAAAATCAATCTTAAAAAATCAGAAGCTTTTCTATATGCCAACAATAAATCCACAGAAAAAGAAATCCAGAAAACATTTCTGCTCGCAATATCCCCAAAACAGTAAAATACTTAGGAATAAACCTAACCAAGGAGGTAAAAGACCTCTATAAGGAAAATTATAAAACATTGAAAAAAGAAATTGAAGAAGATTCTTAGAAGATGGAAAGATCTCCCATGCTCTTGTATAGGCGGAATAAATATCATCAAAATGACCATCTTCCAAGTTATCTACAGATTCAATGCAATACCCATTAAATTACCAAGGTCATTCTTCACCGACATAGAAAAATCAGTCCTTAAATTCATTTGGAACGACAAAAAAACCAGAATAGCCAAAGTAGTTCTCAGCAACAAGAACCATGCAGGAAGCATCACAATACCTGACTTCAAACTATACTACAAAGTCATAGTAATAAAAAAAAAGCATGGTATTGGCACAAAAGCAGACACATAGACCAATAGAGCTGAATAGAAGACTCTGCAACAAATCCACACACTTACAGACAATTGATTTTTGACAAAGGAGTCAAAAACATACACTGGAAAAAAGGTAGCCTCTTCAACAAATGGTTTTGGCAAAACTGGTTAACCACATGTAGAATAATGGAAATACTCCCCACTTCCTCACCCTGCACAAGAGTCAATTCAAGATGGATCAAAGACCTGGAAATTAGACCAGAAACCTTGCACCTACTTGAAGAGGGCATAGGTCCAACTCTTCAACACATAGGCACAGGCAAAAACTTCCTTACCAAGACTCCAGAGGCACAAGAAATTAAAAGGAGGATCAATACGTGGAATTGCATTAAACTAAATAGCTTCTGCACAGCAAAGGAAACTATCAAGAACCTCAACAGAGAGCCGAAAGAATGGGAGAAGATTTTTGCCAACTATTCCTCTGATAGAAGACTAATATCTAGAATATACAGAGAACTCAAGATAATCACCACTAAAAAAAAAACAAACAACCCAATCAAAAAATGGGCAAGTGAACTAAATAGACACTTTGCAAAAGAAGAAATAGAAATGGCCAATAAATGTATGAAAAAATGTTCAACATCATTAGCGATCAGAGAGATGCAAATCAAAACTACCCTGAGATTTCACCTAACCCCAATTAGAATGGCAATAATTAAAAACACAAACAATAATAAAGGCAGCAAGGAGGTGGAAAAGTAGGAACTCTAATATACTGTTGGTGGGACTGCAAATTAGTGCAACCACTTTGGAAAACAGTGTGGAGGATCCTCAGAAGAATGAGAATGAACTTACCATATGACCCAGCAATGCCACTTCTAGGTATCTACCCAAAAGATCTGAAACCAAACTACCATACTAATGCATGTGTATCTATGTTTATAGCTACACGATTCACAATTGTCAAACTATGGAACCAGCTAAGATGCCCATTAACAGATGAATGGATTACAAAACTATGGGATATGTACACAATGGAATTTTACACAGCCATGAAGAAGAACAAAATTATGTCATTTGCAGGGAAATGGATGGAATGGAGAACATTATGCTAAGTGAGATTAGTCAGTCACAAAAAGTGAAGAGTCGGATATTCTCCCTAATATGCAGAAGCTAGGGAGAATAGGCCATAGGAGGGACTCCAGATAAAGATGGAGAAAACCTTAAATGAGTAACAAAGGCAACCTAACTGAGGGAGATAGGAGGGGGGAAGAGGGAAACACCCTAATGCTCAGGATGTACATACACAAACTTATCAAAGTCAACTACTATGCTGAGCATGAGAAGGAGGGATGGGGGAGGGAATTGGGGGAGGGCTAAATGAACAATGTGTGCATGTATGCTTCTACCACACTGAAACTCATCAAAATGTATGATTACAATGCACCAATAACTTAATAAAATAAAAATATTGTTTTCAAGAGAAAAAAATAAAAAAGGAAGGTTGTGGAATTTGCCCTTATTCTGGCCTAGCACTCACTTAGACTATGCTAGGTGGCAACATGAAAACATATGTAATTTGACAGCTGCTCAATTATAACCCACTGAAAATACAAATAATTTTTATTTCATGTCTCTGGGGAAGACAAATAATAAAATTTATTTTAGTTACTTTTTTCACTGATTAAAATATTTAATATTGACCTTAAGCTTCATTCCTCTGCCACAAAATAACTTGGCAATTATTTTAGGGTTTCTAACACTGTTAGCCATGCTAAGAAAATCTCTGCTTAGAACATGTTAATGAACGATATGTTTTTCATCATTACTATTACTGAGAAAATGGAAGATTTATTTGCTGTGCTCTATTTAGGCTTAATAGATATAACTGAATTATGAATAGAATTGTGCTCATGGCCGTCGTTGGGCTGCTGTGGTACTGTAGGTGAGCCTGTGTCTCCATCCCAGAGCTTCATCCGAAAGAGAAGCCAGGTGAGTAACTGTGGTCTCTATGCCATGGTTGGGGCAGACTGTCCACAATCCACTGGTGGTAAAACACCCAGGAAGCAGCTGTCTACAAAAGCTGGCAAGGGGGCATCCTGCCTTGGAGGAGTGAAGAAACCTCATCATTATAGGTCTGGTACTGCCAGCACTCCATGAAATAAGACATCACCAGAAGTTCACTGAGCTTCGGATTCACAAACTTCCCTCTAGCATCTGGTGCAAGAAACTGCTGAAAACTTCAAAACAGATGTGCCCTTCCAGTGTGTAGCTCTGAGTGCTCTGCAGGAGGCAAGCGATGCCTATCTGGTTAGTCTTTTAGAAAGTGGGTGCTAATATGGTTGTGGTGGCACATGTCTGTAATCTCAGTGCTTGGAGGCTAAGACAGGAGGATGGCAGGTTCCAGGCCAGACTGGGGAACTTAGTAAGACCCTGTTTCAAAACAAAAAAATAAAAAGGGCTGGGTGTGTAGCTTGGAGATAGAATGCCCCTGGGTTCAATCCCACAGTACCACAAACACACAGAAAAAAAAATGAAAGAAAGAAAGAAAGACAAAAAAGAAAAAAAAAGAGTGGATGCTATCCATGCGAAACATGTAATAACTATGCAAAAATGCCAAAAGACATCAACTAGCGCACTGCATATGTAGATAACTTGCTTTAAATATCCATTATGAGTCGGGTGTGGTGGCTCATGCCTGTAATCCCAGAACTTGGGGAACTGAGGCAGGAGGATCATAGGTTCGCAGCCAGCCTCAGCAACTTAGCAAGGTCCTCAGCAATTTAGTGAGACACTCTTTCAAAATAAAAAATAATATAGGGGCTGGGAGTGTAGCTTGGAGGTAGAATGCCCCTGGGTTCAATCCCCAGTACATACACACACAAATATCCACTATGATGGCAAACATTTCATTTAAAAAAATTATTTTCTTCCTGTTATTGGTAGTTTTGAACATTAGATCCCCCCCCCCCGCAACTGGGGTCAGAAAGTACCTTAAGTACATGATCGTGGGTGAAAATATACAGAAGAAAAATCAGGTATTGGCAGTTTTTCTATTTTCACTCATGTGCAAATTTTTAATATAAATGGAAGGACGTAAAGCTTTAATACAAGTCAAAATGTTTCAGTAAACACATTTCAACAGTACAACTTGATAACAATTATAAATAAATCTGTTCAATTTTTCTGAACATTGCCAACATTTATATTTTTTACAAATAAGTAAATTTCTTATTTGTAGCAACTTAATGTTGTTATAGCATTTTTATCAAGCAGTAGATTGCACCTACTCACTACACTTTCCTGAGTTGGCCTGCATGCAGGTACATGTTTTTAATATTGCCTGTCTTCTGTGCTATTCCTGTAAATTTGCTATTAAAACACACTAAACTATAATTTTTAGAAATCTTAATATCATAGCAAATAGGAGATTGAAAAGAACTTTTAAAATGTAAATCTCAAGAAAATGTAAGCACTACACTCATTAATAAGAATCAGAACCAAGAGAGATATATATCAGGTCTCCTTACTCTGAGGGCTATGTTTCTATTTACAGTTAATTTAGAATATATGTTTTATTAGTTGAAGACTATTATAGTAGATTATTGCTTATCAAAATTATTATCACAATGCCTAGTATAGTTGGCACTTATTGTATATGACTTTTTTTTTGGTACTGGAGATTAAACCCAGGGGCATTCTACCCCTGAGCTATACTCTCAGCCCTTTTTATTTTTTATTTTTTAAAATTTTGAAACAGAGTCTTACTCAATTTCTGAGGCTGGCCTCAAACCTGCATTCCTCCTGTCTTAGTCTCCCAAGTACTAGAATTTTAGGCGTGCCACCATGCCCAGTTTTGTAACTATTTTTAAAAGTTGCAAAAGCTTTTAGAGAAAGAATGAAATAATGCACACTTATTTTTTTCTGAGAACCATATAAGAATCTAGCAAGGGAGTCAGTGTGGCAGTAACAAACAGAAGCCTGTTTCCCCTAAGGTTTGGGAAGCCCGGGGCAGGTGATTTAATCCCACAGCCTCAGGCGATAATTAGAAGGATTAACTGAGATTGATATAGAGTGGTATACATAGAAGGTACTTAGTATTTACTTGTTGATCCTTTTATTCTCCAAAGCAAACATTAACTGTTATGTAGGAAAACCATGATATAACACAAAGTATACTTCTCTTCAAACTGCTTTGAGTATCTATCTTTTGCACAGTACTTTACTAAATGTATGGGGAATTGTATAAATTTTGATACTTGATCCTGTTTATAAAATGATTATGAAATTGAATGGAAACTATATACACAAAGCATCTCATCACACAATTGAATTTAAAATAGTTTAAAAAATGAAAAATATTGAAATTCAATATATTAAAATTAATGCCTTCAAAACAAATGAGGTAGCTTGTGATAACATAATTTTCCTAAAGCAAAGGGTATTGTGGCTAATATTTAAAGCAAAGCTTATTATGGGTGATAAAGGTTATATATTTTATATACTGTCATTATTCTGCTTAGAGAACTCCATACTTATTGAGATCTTTGTTGTTTTTGTTCACTGACCTATGCCAAACACATAGATCAGAGTAGAGTACATGCTCAATAAACAACAATTTAAAATAAATATTAAACAAATTCAGAAGACAATCATCCTCATGGATAATCAAGAGGACCTTGGACTGAAGCATAAGCATGATCTTGAGGGACGGGCACAGTTTGGATAAGGAGTGGGACAGGAGGATGCTTTGAGTGGAAGGAGTGCTTTAGGTATTATTGCACGCTCTCGTTATTCAGATACTAAAGTCTGATATAATAAACAGACTAGCAGGGAACACAGGAATTCGCCATGACAAATGCTGCCAAGAGTTCAAGTAAGGGAGAAGAAAGGCCAACTGGATTTAGCAATAGGATGCTTTCTTACTTTAAGATTACTCAAGAGTGCTGGAGATGGAGACCACATTGCAAATCACTTAGGAAAGGGAATAAAATGGAGGCAGTGAGGCTTTCCAAAAGTCAGAACTCGTTAGCAAAGAAACAGTACAGGTCAGTAGTTAACCCGGGAAAGAGCTTTTTAACTATCTTTAAAATAGGAGAAGCCTGAGTACATATAAATGGTGATAAGAAAGACGGAGAGACTGGAGATGTTGAGTGGGTGGAGAATAATAGCTAGTATAAAGATCCCTCCGGAATGAAGGAAAGTGTTGGGAGGAATGAAGTTGGATAGGAATGGCATGCTGTGATAATAGGCAAATTTGCTATTGTTATTTATCGTTGACTATTGCTATTTCAAAGTTTTATCATTAAGATGTTCGTTCAGAAAAACTACAATAATTGTACAATTGATACCCATATTCTTACCACCTTCAATCTCTCTTTTTTTTTTTTTTTTTGCGGTACCAGGGATTGAACGCAGGGGCGTTCTACCTCCACGCTACGCCCCCGGCCCTATTTTTTTATACTTTATTTTGAAACAGGGTCTCACGAAGTTGCGGAGGGCCTCGCTAAGAAGAGAGAGAGAGAGAGAGAGAAAGACAGAGAGAGAGGGAGAGAGAGAGAGAGCTGAGGCTGGCCGCGAACCTGGATCCTCCGGTCTCCTCCTCCCAAAGTACTGGGATTACAAGTGTGCACCACCACGCCCGACAACCACCTTCAATCTCTAATTATGGATTGGTGATATTATCATCTCTCTACCCATACTTTCTATACATAAAGTCAATCTTATTTTTGATGCATTTCAACGTACATTATAAATATCAATATAGGTTGCTGCTACAATTTTCACCATGGGTGCCCTTAATTATCACTCAATATTATTTTACTTTTTTGTAACAAGATATAAAAATGTGGAATGTATGGCTATTAATTGTTCCATTCAATGAAATGAAAAACTGTACATACCTGTGTGATCCAAGTATCTATCAAGATAGAAATCATTTTCATAATCCTCAAAAAGTTATTTTATGTCACTTCCCAGTAAATCGTGCCCCTCACCCCATTGTTCTGATTTTTTTCACCATAAATTACTTCTGCTTAATAAAGAACTTCCTGCACACATTATATGCTCTTTTGTGTTTTGAGTCTCACTTGTATTGCTTCAGGTATCTATAGTTTGTTTTATTATTAAGTATTATTCCGTTTTATAAATATATCACAAGTTTTTAATT
>PVJS01029382.1:0-24815 GCA_004027185.1 Glis glis
TATAGATAGATAGATAGATAGATAGATAGATCAAAACCATGAGGCATTGTAAACCTTGGAAGGAAAGCATTAAAGCACTATGGTGCATTTATGATTCATGCTGCATGCAAGGTTAGGACCTCTAGCTTTTTGATGATGGTCCCACTTGAGTGGTGTAGGGATAAATGTATCTCAGAGCTCCTTCATCTTCAGTGGGATGCATTACGCTCTAGCAAATTTTCCAGCAAAAGACACTTTTCACACCGGCAGGAATGAAATATAGGGGGTGTAACTGAAATGGCACCTCTTCTATAGTGTGCTTCTTTAATCCATGCACAATGTGCAGGTGATCTTTTATATTATACACAAACAATAATTTCATATGTTTTCAGAGGTCCCTCTGGCCACATTAATATCTGCGGAGACTCTCGAGCCGATTTCAACGAATCTATCAAACTCAAGTCTGGGAGCATTCCGTATGATTGCTGGACTTGGGAATTATTATGTACTATTAGCAATGACTCAGAAGCCTTAAATATGTTCAAAGAAAGCATTAAGAAAAACAAGCAAGCATTTTTTTTTTCTTTCCTTGAAAATTGTTGCTGGAAAAACAGGTTCAGTTGTTTCCATCTTTGTTCTGATACTGGTTCCTTCTGGTCTTCCCCAGACAGTGTTTTCCAGAAAACTCCCAGGGGTCATGGGGAATCCTTCCACAGTGCATGCGTCAGGTTGCTAAGGGGACCTGCTACCTCACTACTCCCCAGAGAAGGGGAGTCCTCGCATTGCAGCGTGTTAGGGAGTTTCTTAACACTAGGGACATGCTCATTAAATATGTAACCGCTTGGTCTATGTGTGGTATTTTCCATTTGATTCATGGGAAAGGCTTGTGTAACTCTTATTCCTATTGTTATCACTGGAGTTATAGGGCTACTGGTTCTTTAATTCTTTGGATTATGTGCCTTATTTTCAGGTATTAATAAGACCAGTAAAAAGATATAAACGATCTTTCATTAATTCATATTAATTCATTCTTCTAACAGCTATCAGAGAGGATTTTTTATTTTTTTGGTACTGGGGATTGAATTCCAGGGCATTCTATCTCTGAGCTACACCCCCAGGCCAGCCCTTTTGATTTTTTGCTTTTGAAACGGGGTCTCACTAGTTTGCTGAGAGTCTCACTATGTTGCTGAGGCTATCTTCCAACCTGTGATCCTCCTGTCTCAGCCTCCCAAGTATGGGGATTACAGGCTTCTGCTACTATGTCCAGTTTATCAGAGATTTTTATTCAGTTATTGGAGGGAAGGGGTAGGAAGAATATTAAGGGTTTGAAAATACTATGAAGGCATTACTAGGACATATTTCAGAAGAATAGATATCTGGTTTAACATGTTGATCTTCCTGAGATGGCAGCAGACGAGGTTTCTTCATGTGGCAAGTTCAAATTATCTATTTTTGTGTGTTTTAGCATTTGTAGATAAATGCCTATATTATAAAGAATGTCGGCAGCATTTTTTTTTTTTTGGTGGTGGGATTGAACTGAGAGGCATTTTACCTCCCCGCAATACCCCCAGACCTTTGTATTTTTTGTTTTGAAACAGGGTCTTGCTAGGTTGCTGAGAGTCTCACTAAGTTGCTGAGACTGCCTTTGAACCTGCAATCCTCCTGTCTTAGCCTTTCAAGTATAAGGATATCCGGCATGTACTACCACGCCCAGCTCTTGATATCTTTATACTGTGCTCATGAACTTTTGTGCAAATATTTTAAAATAAAATTCACTTTTAATTATTTTAAAGAAATTTAACTTGCTATGTCTTTACTTTTTCTCTTTTTTGTATATATAATGAGATTAAAATGGATTATATCAAGGGATAGCATTTGAGTACAATGTAATTTCTATAATGTTATTATACACAATATAAACCATTCTTCTAGTAAGGTCTTTTGTTAATTGTACATACTAGACTTTTCTTGAGCTATTGAAAAACAAAAGAGAAGCTTCCAATAGATCTGTCTTTATAGTCATTTGAAATTTTTGCACATGTAAAATACTTAAATGAAATATGTTAAACAAACATGTTAACTGATGAAGTTTTTTTCCCTTAAAAGGAATCCACTTCAAAAAGCTGTTTCAATGAAAAATGTGTGAGATTAATTGACACAAATGTATTCATTTAACTGTCTCTGATTTTTTATAATGTCGATCCATTATTCCATTTTATCTCTTGATGCACCAAAAGTATGCATCATTTGGTATAATCTTATATTTTAACAGGTACTTAAGAATCAACCACTTTCCTGAAAGAGTATAGTAAATATTATGGAAACTTTGAAAAAATATATATGCATATATACATTTATATTTATATGCATATATATTCATACTGCATATGTATATGCATATATATATGCATGCTTCGGTGGTGGTTAGTAGATATTTCCTCTATAACCATCTATGAAACTGTATCTTCATGTTTTGCTTAGTTTTCAACATATGCATTTTATTTCACAATGATAATTTAAAGTCTGATATAAAAAGTATTAAAGCAAAGTTTTCCCCTTCAACTTTGTCCAGATCATTCTTGTATTAACCTCCTAAATTAGTTGTCCACTGTCTTGTCTAGCTACCTGAACTCCTGCACCCCTCACCCACTATTCAAAAATTGTTCTTCATTATTTCCTTTCATTTTTAAGACCAATAAAACTCTGTCCTAAAAAGTTTGCATTTTGGCATCTCTGAATTTCTAAACTCATAAAAATGGCTTCTAAAATTCTTTATAGACAATAGACTAAAAGTCAGCTATATGTTTAGGAAACTGGGAAATAAAGGATTATCGTTTTCCCCACTAATTTCGCATCATATTAAAATACTTACAGAAGTTTCATGTGATGCACAATTAAATAGAAAGGGGCCTATAGTCAGTAATAAACTTGTCCAAAGTTAGTTAATGCTGAGAGAAATTTAAGGCGTTGTAGATTCCCAAATGGATTATATTGAGATTGCAAACAAGTATGCACTCCAAGGCTGTGGAGCAGGCCTCTTTCTCCTCAGCCCCCCATTGCTTTGTAGGACTCAAAAGTTAAAGGGAGGTGAAATTAGTATTAAGCATTTCAAGTAATGGCAAAAAAGTTTCAATAATGATGTCTTTTGATCCAACCTGAAACAATCTTCTCACAAATAATTATAGAGGAACTAATTACTAACTAGTCAATAACAATAGTGCAATTAAACACTGAGTGTTGCTGGGGATGGTGGTACATGTCTGTAATCCCAGTACATGGGAGGCTGAGACAGGAGGATCACAGGACTCAGGGCAGCCTTGGCAATTCAGCAAGACCCTCAGCAACTTAGGGAGACCCTGTTTCAAAATCAAAATAACAAAGTAGGACTAGGAGTGTAGCTCAGAAGTAGAACATCCCTGTATTTAATCCCCAGTACCACAAACAAACAAAAAACTGAGTGTTAAGTTCCCTTTATACTGTCAGATAACATTTAATAATACACAAACCTATGTTTAACCAATTTTGTTTCTTCTTTTGAAGGAAGATGCATACTCGCTAAAGGTATGGTAATTGGGAAGCCATTTTCTAAACCCTCGTTTTCTATGTCTAAGGCTTTTAGAAAAAGTAGGAGTTTAATCCACTTATGTAGGTCGTCAGGAATGAAAACATGAGAGTACACGTCAAGTACAGGAGATCCAAAGCCCAGTGAAGCGAAGCATGTAATAAAATAAACATGGGTTACAAGAAGGAAAATATGTGCATTTTGACATAACGGCCCATTCTTTTCAGGGAACTGAATTTGGAATGTTATTGTACTGGGAACCGTAGAGACTTCCTGCATATCTCCACAGCAAATACGCAGTGCTGAATAAATAATATATATTGAACACTGGTTGATTTCTCTCCCCATTGGAATAATGCAAAGCTAAATGAGGTAGAAAAGACCAATGCTAACTCAGAAGCGATTTGCAAAAAAAGAATGGTTCTTATTACTGAGACATAGCACACAAAAGAGGTAATTATCGTAAATGGAAGGAGCCTTAATGTTGCTTCTGCATTTGTAGGGAGGGAAAAACATACATTGTAATAACATGATTGGGTCAAGAGAAAAATAATCATGTTGATGTTTGGGGTACTGTGCCAAGTAAATAACTTCTTTAAGTCAAGTAACAAAACAATAGATTACAGATTCAGAGAGGAGGTAATTGAGGGATGGGAAAGCAAAATAGTCACCGTGGTAGCGCATCTGTCCTAGTTGTCATCAGTTGGAATGAACTTTGGTTAAATCCATTGCTTCTTTGAATCCCTACGTGTAGAATATTTATCATCAGACTAAAAGTAATAGTGTTATAACTCCAAGTTGAAGCCTTCTCATTTTATTTCTATTTTATTTTTTTATGGTACTAGGAACTGAACTCAGGTATATTCTACCTCCTGGCTACACCCCCAGCCCCATTTTTTTTGGTTCTATTTTATGAAAAAGGGTCTCGCTAAGTGGCGGAGGTTCTCACTATGTTGCTAAGGCTGTCCTAGAACCTGAATCCTCCTGTCTCAGCCTCCAAAGTATTTGGTGTGTCACCAAGCCAGGCACTCATTTTCCTGTCCTACAAACACTTCACTGGAAGTTCCTGTTGACCCTACAGTCTGAACATATTCAGAATCCAAATTACTTGGCACTACCTCTTCTGCTACCCAACTGTTCAGATCCACAATCACTATACCTAGATTTGCTTCCCTGCTGCTCCTTTGCCCATACGGGCAGTGACATAGCTTCTGGGCCCAATGTGAAATCAAAATATAATAAATACCTAAATAAATAAGGAAACGCTCAGTCCCCCACTGAATTGGCTGTCAGCCTCCCTCACAGCTCAAACCTGCACATCATTGAGTTCCAGAGTCAACATAAAAATTTGTGAGAAATAATAAATTCCTTTTCTTATAAGCTGTTACGTTTTGTGTATGTTTTTGTGCATCAATAGACAAGACAAGGGTTGCCTAGCTACAAAAGTTTTTTTTCCAGGAAAGTTTTTTTTAATCCTCCTTAATAAAATAAATTTTTTTCCTATAGTCTTTGAAATTTTGTTTTCTTGCTTTACATCTTTTTCTAACAAATAGAATCTATTTTTAAAATGGTGGGAAGAATTACAGAAGAGCTCCTACATTTTTTGGTTTGTTCTGTTTCGATCTACCAGACTAGGGAAAATTTCATACCAACTTCAGTAACACAATCCATATGTCTCTTCTTCATTTTGTTCTCCTCTGGCTGGTTCTGTTGTGAAATAAAATTTGAATCTAATGCTTTCATTATCAATGGGATTTTTTTTCAGTCTCTTTCAGAAGAATATGGTTGAAATACAAAATTCTGGAGCCCATTGGAAAATCATTTTCTCAAAGAGACTATCTCTTCTAATACAAACAATTGGATCAACATTTTAAAAGAAAACATAAAAAGGTTTGTTAACACAGTAAAAGTGATTTTACTGCAAACATTTTTCTTCAATTGGAGTCAGTCGGTGGCTGTCATGATTAGTCCTTGCCAGCACCCACTTCTGTTCTTTAATTTCTGTGCTGTTTGGCAGGTTTTATGGAGAGCTGGATGAATCACTATTTAAAATATTGTTTCAAATACTCAACGAATGAGTTTTGGAAGATGTGACATTTCCTCTAAATGAACTCAAATATATCAGTTCTCTTTTCCTGAGAGCATTTAATACTACTTATTTTATTTCGAAAATTTAAAAAATAACTATTTAATGTATTAGAAATATATTTCACATCTTTTTATTGCTAATTTTTAAAATTATACTTAGTATACTTTCATTTGATTAAATAGAATGTATTTGGGGTTTCTTGCAGTGCTGGGAATTAAAGGGTCTTAACTTTTAAGTCTATAGTCCTCAAAAAGTGAATCATAAAAATTTAAATCCATAGTTCCCCAAACAGTGAACCCTAAATATAACTGATAAATATATTAAACACATGTTTATAAAGATGTATGTGCTTTACCTGGAATAAAACAAATTACTTTAAAATGCATATAAGTAACAGATATTTTTAAATCATGTGCATAAATGAAGCAGGTATTCTCTGGTATTCTCTGACATGTAAGATGTGATGTGTGTTGCCCTAAAGAGAGAACAGGGCCTATGTCGGGAGAGCTGGGCTATAAAATTGACTTTACTACCAAAAAACAGTATAACATTTACAAAATCACTGTATCTCTGAGCAACAGTTTCCTAGTCTTAAAATGAAGGTGTCCATAAACAGAGTCTCTTGGCGACCACATTAATTGAAAGTTTGTCAGAAAGCTTTTAAGACTAAATTGAGGGTAAGAGAGTTTTCACCACAAAGCTTCTCCTTAAACAGGGAGTTATTTTTAAGCATCGGAGTGCAGGTGGCCTAAACTGCAGATGCAAATGCCTTAGTGGGGAAGTACTTCTCTATTGAAAAAGCATGACACAGTACATACCATCATATCAAAGGCAGCTATTGGGCCCAGAGTTCACAACTGTGCAGATGTGCACAGAGATTATAATTGCAATCAGATCTCTGGATGCTCTGTGGCTCTCTCTTCCTTTTCTGCTGGACAGGATCTGAAGAGACAGGAGAGATGATCAAGCCATTAACTTGCATTCAATGGTTCTCGCTTCATTTTAAGACGTCTCCTATGTATAATACAGAAGTTGTGAACCAGCTGAAGCCTGCAGGACTCTGCAGAAAGGTAATGACATTTTCTGGATTTGATTCTTTCTCATCGTACCTCTGGCCCTCAAGTCAAGTATGACAGATAAAGCACACATCGACTGTGATTTGGGTTAAATCTATGGTACCTGTGTCATCGTAGGAACTGTCTGCTTGAGGAGAGAGATGGAGGCCAGGACTCATTTCTAGTGTGGAAAATGGAACTCGGTCAAGTTTCTGTGAATAATTGGAGCGGTAGAGTCATGACCTCAAGTGAACAGATGCAGGTGCTTGCCTTGACAACTGGACTGTGTAGCTGTTGGCATGCATCGGTCCCTGCTAATGATACACTGGTACCATCAGACTTAACTTGGGTAGTAAGATGTGTCATAACGTGTTGTCTAATTTTTCCTGTGCAAACTTAGAGGATTTTACACTTCGATAACACAACCACGTGAGTGGGAATACCTGCCAAAACTGCGCACTCCAAAGCCACTTTGTTGAAACAAGTGATATAAAGCTATGATCTGTATAGAAATAAGAAGGATAAATTATGGTGCAGAATCTCCTTGTAACACTGTCTAAAACACTGAAAACTCTAATGTCCTTATTTTTCTCAGGCTTCCTTAAAAGTGGATATTTTTCATGTTCCAATTCACATACTATAGTCTTCATGAAAAATTAAGCAATGACTTAGACTTTTTTACGAGAACTAAAAGGGAGAGTTGTAAAACACCGATGGTTTTTATATCATTGGATAATATGTAGATGTCAGTGTATACTTGTAAAATGCAAATATTGAGCTGTTAGCATTATCTTAATCATGGAAATTAGTCATGGAAGCATAGGGCAACTCCATCAAAGTGCTAATTAGCTCTCTCCTATGGAGTTCTATTAGGGCCCATATTATTGCTCTCCACTTAATTAAGATAGACAAATGATATTCAGATTTTTACTAGTTTCTCAATCTATGTGTTCCTAATATTCAATATGGATGAAACAATATTGTGGAATTCTAGTTATATGGAATACATAATGTATTTCTATGCAAGTTTAAATAATTGATGGCTTGAGTCTAAATCTACACAAACTACAAATGATCTGAACATAAATAAAAAAGTAAAAAAAATAAGATTTCAGCATTTCTTTTTTAAATTGTGTAATATAATAATATATACACATGCATGTACATAACATTTTATATATAATAATTTATATGTAGCATTTTATATAAACATATAAATGTTAAAACTTATATAAATAAGTTTTCTTCTTATTTGTAGATGAGGTTAGAGAAAACCATAAAATTATAAATAGATATCTTTGAGTAGAGATTATTAGTATTTTTATAATATGAATTATTTAAAATAATTAGTAGCACTTGCAAAGCACCAGTAAAAAATAATACAGAATGATGTGCACCAAAATATAAAATATCATTGAAAGTAATATAAGGACAGTTTTGGAAACCATAATATTGAGGGAGTTCGATAGTATCTTCTGTCAACAATAGGCCCCTCATGGTATTAGCACTAAATAGGTCAGCATTATTTTCTTAGAAATTGATCCAAAGCTCTTAGTAGTAATTTATGACTGTAGGGTTTTTTAATCTTTTCCAGCCTTTTCTTAGTCTGTGTATGTTTCTCTACTTTATTACCTTGAAACAAAGGAATTTTAAAGTACTTAGGCCATTATACTCCTTGACCCAACCAGTTTTTTTTTTTTTCCCAGTTTTTAAAAGGACAGTCTCAGTCAGGTGAGGGCAGCAAAGAGCAAAGAAAAGAGAGTAAATTTCTCTCTCCCTTGGGCCGAGTCGCTAGGAAACTGAAGCAGGACAGACAGGGGTGAATAATTCAGACCAAAGATGCACCCGGCAATGAGCCAGGCAGGGGGTTTAATATCACGAGGATTTCACACTGCAAAGTTTTAGTAAGAATAAAGTTAACAGCAACATGCAGATGGCGAGAAGCATGAGAGTTACCGTACACAGTTTGCAAGCATCAGAAACCAAAGCCGGATAAGCAAGACAACTTTAACAAGGCATGCAGACCTGAACATGCCTTCAAGTGCAGGCTTATTTTATCAATGGTCCTCCAAAGCCAGTCAATACTACTAGATAGTTGCATCTAGCCACAGCAAAATTCCACACTGTCAAGGGAAAGGAAAACAGGACCCACTAGTACCCATAACTCTAGCATTCAATGTAGTGCTCCCCTGGCAGCCACACAGGGTACCTTTGAGAGTTTCTGAAAGTTAGAAATTGTGCTTGGATCTATGGGAAAATGAGACAGGAGAAATGGCTATCTATAGGCCTAAAGTATACTTTTTTTGCATTAAAAATGAAAAACTAGAATCTTGTGTAGCACTAATATTTGGCAATAGTCTAATCAGATAATTACTTGGCATTCTTGAATAGCAACTATTCTCTCAAACCATAAGGGACGAGTGAAAGGTAACATTCTGATATGAAAAAATACATTCATTTTTAGGACATATTTAAAGAAAACACCACCAAAAGCCTTTGATATTTCTCTCTTATTGTGATTTGCTATTCCATTTGCAAATCACAAGCAGTACAAGGTAAACTTACTTAGACTTCATCTTATACTCAAGTTTATAATATGAGAGAAAATATGTTAATTTAAAAAATTATTTGTATTCCTACTTGTTTAGTAATAATAAATTTATATTTAAGAAGTAATGAAGCACTTGAGGTTATGTCTAAAACACTTGCCAAATTTTAGTTTTAAACTTATTTTCAAATTCTGCATGTTGATATTGACTGTATGACATTCTGTTACACAGTCAGGCTCTATTTTTGAGGTTTGACTGCTGATAGATTTCTTCTCCCTTCCCTCCTTCTTTCTCTCTTCTTCCCCTGCTGGGCAAGTCGAACCATACAAGCTCCAACCTCATCTCCAGATCACCATAAGATCTAAAACGAATTGCCCCCACTTGCTCTCTCAGTTTTTGTACCTGCTGAAGAGCTTGCTATAATTTCCATGGAAAGTCTTATTATGCGAGTCATAATCCCTTTTATACCTTCTTAGTGTATACGTGGCATCATCTCTCTCTTCATCCAAACCAAATTGGCGAGAGGGACTCAACCTTCTTCCATGGTATGAGGGTCAATTTTATGTTCCAAGTCAACTGGGCTAAGAGATGTCCAGATCGCAGGTAAAATATTATTTCTAGGTGTGCCTGTGCCAGTGTTTAGACCAGGAGATGGAATAAAGAAGATAACCTTCACTAAGATGGACATTGTCCAATACCTCCAGGGTCCATGCAACACTCAAAGATAGGGGTGGGGCAAGCACACTCTGTTTTAGTTGGGAAGTTCATCTTCTCCTGCTCTAAGTCTCTTAGACTCAGAGGAGGGTTAACACCACAGGCCCCTGATTCTCAGGCCTTTGGACTCAAGAAGGCTTGCTATTGCTGGAGTCCCTTGTTCTGCAATTACAGACAGCTATTTATATGGAATTTCACGTCCTCCAGAAGCTTGTGAGTCAATTCCCAAAACACATTTCCTCTAATACATATGTCTGTATATCTTACTGGTTCTATTTCTCTGGGGAGCCCTAATAACACATGTTGTGAGATTACAGTATGTTATTTTCCGTGGTTATATTTCATTTGATACTGTATATATTTTTGTGTGTGTGGTACTGGGGATTGAACCCAGGGACATTCTACCTCCAGGCTACACCCCCAGCCCTATTTTTTATTCTTTATTTGGAAACAGGGTCTCACTAAGTTGCAGAGGGCCTCACTAAGTAGCTGAGGCTGGCTGCAAACCTGCAATCCTCTGGTCTCAGCCTCCCAAGTACTGGGATTACAAGCGTGCTCCACCATGCCCGGCTCTCTATTTTTCTAAGCTATTTTAACAATATGTTGTGTGCATTTTTATCTAAAGCAATGGTTATTATTAATAATAATAGAATCCTCAGCTAATTGTGTAGAATAGCTTATAATATATATGGTATTGGTAAATTGGAAACATGTTTTAATATGTTTCCAGAAAGTCTATTTAAATATTAAGTTGCAGTCAGTAAAATCTGTTTGTAATTTCTAAGGTGCTTCTTTTACTAATAATTTCTGGAGTTAGTTTTTACTTGCCATTGCTTTTTAAATATACTTTTATTTGGTGAATTGTAATTATACATCATAGTGCGATTCGATGCAATACAAACATACATGTGCACAGCACTTGATGTGACCTCCTCTGAACCTCACTCCATCCCCCACCTTCTGTACACATTAGTGAGATTGCTAATGATACCTTATAAATGGATATGGCCTTATTTGAACTGTTTCCTTCATGAATTATCCCTTCCTCTCTCCCCCAATCCCCTTCTGCTAATCTACTGGTTATCTCTCCTCTGTTTATCTGAAGTCCCTTTTGTTTTATATTTCTCTCTAGCTTCCCCATAGGAAAGAAAACATTTGTCTCTAGTTTCTGAGACTAGCTAATCTTTTAGACTTAGCAAAATAATTTCTAGTTCCACCCATTTTCTTACAAATGACAAGTTTATGTTCTTCTTTATGGCTGAGTAAAAGTCCATTGTGTGTATATACTACATTTTCTTTATCCATTCATCTGTTGATGGTTGGCTCATAATTTGGCTGTTGTGAATTGTGCTGCTATAAACAGGGATGTGCATATATCACTATAGTATTTTGACTTTAATTCTTTGGGAAAGATACTAAGGAGGGGTGTATCCGGGTCATATGGTGACTCCATGTGTAGTCTTTTGAGGAACCTCCATACTGCTTTCCATAGTGGTTGTACTAATTTACACTTCTGTCAACAGAGTATAAGAGTTCCTATTTTTTCATATCCTCCCCAGCATTTATTATTGCTTGTATCCTTGATGATTGACATTCTAACTGGAGTTACATGGAATCTCAGTATAGTTTTGATTTGCATCTCCCTGATTGCCAATGGCGTTCGACTTGGCCATTTGTATTTCTTCTTTTGAGAACTGATTATTCAGTTCAAAACTTAACACTAAAAAATCCAAACAACCCAATCAAAAAGTGGGAAGTTATTTTGCATTCTTTCTTTTTCTTTTTTCTATTGGTGCATTGGAATCACACATCTTGATGGGATTCAGGGTGATAGAAGCATACATGCACACATCAGCCAATTAGCCCTTCCCCAGTTCCCACCCCATTCCCTCCCCTTCCCTCCTTCTCCTGCTCAGCATAGTAGTTGACTTTGATAAGTTTGTGTATGCACAGCCTGTACATTAATGTCGCTTTCCCAGATTCTTTGATCTTTTCTTCTTAGCTTACTTCTCTTTATTCTTCTCTTAGTTTCCTGGCTTTATTATGAGTGTTTTCAAACTATACCTTGCTCTTGTTCTTCTTATGTATTATTAAGGCACAATCTGTCTTTCCCACACACCACAGTCCACTTCTCTCTTCTATTCTGCTTGGTTCCTTTATTGTTTAATCCATCAGACTGTGTATCTTCTAAGCCCCAGATATTGATGTCTTCGATATTATAGGCTCTTACTTGTACATTTAGGACTTATTTTATTTATTTATTTATTTATTTTGGTACTAGTGATTGAATCCAGGGGCATTCTACCTCCGAGCTACACCCCCAGGCCTATTTTTTATTTTGAAACAGGATTTCTCTCTGGGTTGATGAGAGTCTCACTACATGCTGAGGCTGACCTCAAACCTGTGATCCTCCTGTCTCAGCCTCCCAAGCACTGGGATTACTGGTGTGCACCACAATGACGTGCTTAGGACTTCTTAAAATAAGTCTTTATCTCTAGATTTTTTTTCAATCAGAATTTTAAATTTCTCCAACATTATGGAAATAAAATTCAATATGTCCATGCAACATAATTTAGATTACTAATAAAATGAAAGTTTAAAATTTATTTTAATGTATAGTAGAAAATAAACATATCTTGTTTCTATCCTGAAAAGAAAGGTGTTTTCTTTATTATATTGATTCCATACTTGATTTTTTATTTAAATTTAGTGAAGACAACAACTAGTTTAGAAAGCCAGAAAGCTTCCTAAAATTTTATGATAGATAATAATAATTATCCTAAACTATTTGGTAACCAGTTATTTTAATTAAATGTATAGTGGCTAGATAAACTCTACTATTTGAGACAATTTGTTCCATGTAAGGAAAAAAGAGCATATTCTCATTGAAAGATTATAGAATCATAAAAACTAATCATCATCCAATATACTTTAAATTTTTATAGTGGTTGCTATGTTATAATATATAATATACAGATAAACTTACTGCTGAATCCAATAAAAACCTACCCATTTAAATAGGTATCATAATAAAAGTTCATGCAAGTGTTATATAATTTGGAATATTTTGAAAAAATTAGAAATTGTAGAAATGCAATTGGCTAGTCTATTATTTCAGGGAATGAATATACTCCAGAAGCATGTTTTTAGGCAAATATTTAAACTGAATTGTTCTGTTTTTGAAATTAAAGAGTTCTCACTAAAATAGAGTACAAATAGATTTGAAATATACTATAATGATCATAAATAACAATAACAATCCTGCCAAAATATGATGGAGAATGAATGAAATTAAATTACATTTCAATAAAATTATTAAATATTATAATATTAAATATGTATTATTAAATATATTAAAATTATTAAGTGTTAAGTATATAAAGCAAATGTACAACTCAGTAACTGGAGGGATATTTAAAAGAGCTTTTCTTAGCTGGGCGTGGTGGCACACAACTGTAATCCCAGTACTTGGGACTTTAGCTGGGCGTGGTGGCGCACAACTATAATCCCAGTACTTGGGAGACTGAGGTAGGAGAAGCACAGGTTTGAGCCTCAGCAATTTAGTGAAACCCTCTGCAACATAGCAAGCCCCTGTTTCAAAATAAAAAATAAAAAAGGCTGAGTTTGTAGCTCGAAGGTAGAACACCCCTAATCTCAATCAACAATACCACATACAGAAAAGATTTTTTCCTTATAATGATTTTCTAGGAAGAAATGACAAGGCAGATGTAGTCCCCTTGTTTAGTTAATATGATCGACATGGAAAAGAAAAGATGAGAATAAATAAAAAGTCATATTCAAGCCGGGCATGGTGAAGCACACCTGTAATCCCAGTACTTGGGCGGCTGAGAAAGGAGGATCGCAGTTTTGTGGCCAGCCTCAGCAACTTAGCATGACCCTGTTTCAAAATAAAAATAAAATAGGGCTCGGGATGTAGCTCACAGGTAGAATGTCCCTAGGTTCAATCCCCAGTACCAAAAACAAAACAATACAAAGCAAAAATAAATAAATAAATAAGCAAGCCATATTCCATAGTAAACATTTATTTCAGGAAAATAATGACTTTCTCCCTACAGTATCAGTGTTGCTAGAACTTTTCTGAATTCTAACTTGCCATCTTTTTAGAATATTTTAATAATTTGCTAAGTACATATTTTGGATGGATGATAGGGAGTAGTCAGAGGAGTGGTAGCATGCTTCGTAAAATATACTCTACTCTCACAAAATCTGCTGCTATACATTAGGAGCGAATAAACTTTACACATGAGCAAGTGATATGTGACTCAGAAATTAATTCCTCTGTGTGTTTGTACTGCTTTTATTTCAAGGAACGTTAGTTATGTATTCATATTGCATTCTTGTACTTCCTCAAATACTGGTTATTATTCAATATTTCTGGTGGATTTTGTGTACACTAGGCAGAATCATATTTTCCTCTTCTTTTACAAATCCTTTAGAGAAGTATTTTACCTCTTACTAAGTATGAAATCACTTGCCCTCTGAAGAACATAGAAGTAGAGAAATGCAAAAATAAAATTATATGTGTGTGCTACTTTTAATATGCTGGGAATGTTGCATGGAATATAAAGAATTATAAAGTTGTCTTCATGAATTCCAGAGCCTCAATAAGTGTTGGGTAAGCACACACACACAAAATAAATAAAACTTACATGATAAAAAATAAAAAATAAAATTACTTGTGTGATTTCCTATTTCTTTTTTCATATCACAAATAAAGAACTATGAGGACTGAAATTTCCTTCAGTTTTAGTTTTCCATAAATAATTGAAATAGTAACTTATACACAAATATTTTATAATTAATATAAAGGAAATAATCATTTATGGTCAAGTATGCATACATGTACCACAAATAAGTTCAGTTTTACTCTAACTCCAGGAGATAAACACATTGAAATAATGAATCTCATGAATCTAGATAAACCTTTTGAATCCTCTTATGATAATATTTACTTTTATACAAATAAGCATACAAAGAAGAAATGTTATTTTCTGGGAACAAGAAAAGGTTGGCAAAATACACAATACTCTACAAAGATGACTTCAGAATTCATCATGAGAAAAAGTTTATTAATAAGACATAAGAACCACATGTTTCACTGATCTTTCGTTAGAAATTCTATTTTTTCTATATAAATTCACTTACCCAAAGACAGCATCTCTTAAAACTTTAGAAGGTATGCATCAGGTTTTGAGGTTAATAAATAACAGAACAGGACTGCGATATGAAAAAAAAACTGTTACATATGGACAACTCATAAATTAGGGAATTTAGGTATCTGGCTCCATCACAGAAAGAATTGTGGTATTTCTTCCCAAATATTGAACTACATGCATCAAATGCAGGCATATAGATTGATAAGTTATCACAGCTAACCTGGGGTAAAGCTAAATCCTTAGGGTAGAACCAGTGCACTTCAATTTCCCCAATCCATCCATCAAAGACCCACACATATGTATAGTAGAACTTCTCTGGAGCAAAATCAGTTAAGCCTCAGTTAAGCTAGGGATTTCTATATAGGAAGCCCAGATAATTTTGCCATATTAAGACCCTTGAAAATCTTGAACACTCTAAAAATTATAACACCTAGAGTTAATTGGTTTCTCATACATATTGTACTCTCACTCTTCCCTGATCCAATCTCCCTCCCTTCAAGTCTTTCCCAATCTGTTGATTGGCATGCTCTACAAATATTTTGAAGAAGAAAAGAAAAGAAAAAAAAAACATCTGCATGTTCACATCTTTTCAGAACAGGAGAGTGTAATCCTGGCTCTGTGCTAAGAAAGTATTTCCTCGCAGACCACCCCACTAAGTGGCTGCTACTAAGATATTATGTACATATGTGAGAATACCAATGCCAATCATAATATCATGTATGGGGAAGGGGGAGGTGTGGAGAGGGAGGGGGAAAGCCCACCAAGTGCTGTGTGCATGTATGTAACTATCACTATGAATTGCATTATGATGTGAGTCTATAATGCACCAATAAAAGTATTAAAAAATCTCAATTGCTTTAGGAATAGGGAATGGGATTGAGTTCCACTGCAAGACCAAGTTGAAATGAACTCAGCCAGTCTACCTATTTCATGTCCTTTCCCACCTTCTTCCTCGTATGGGTTAATAATCTACTCACTCATTTTCATTGGCTGACTATTTGGGAAATCCAGCTCAAACCCATTTTAAAAGTCTTCTCAAAGCCCACTCAAAATTAAGTTTCTTAAAAGTATCATTTATATTTTTTAGCTTTACACACCTTATTTATACAATGCCAATTCAGTTGGTTTCCACCCTTCTTTATCTCTTCAGTGGTTTTCGCCAAGGCTGAAATAAAGAGCAAGCCGGGCGTGGTGGCGCACGCTTGTAATCCCAGTACATTGGGAGGCGGAGACCATAGGATCCGGGTTCGCGGCCAGCCTCAGCTCTCTCTCTCTCTCTCTCCCCCTCTCTGTCTCTCTCTCCTTAGTGAGGCCCTCTGCAACTTCGTGAGCCCCGGTTTCAAAATAAAGTATAAAAAATAGGGCCGGGGGGCGTAGCGCAGAGGTAGAACGCCCCTGCATTCAATCCCCGGTACCGCAAAAATAAATAAATAAAAATAAAGAGCAAATATTTTAGTACAACTTTCAAAAACATTCATGATTTACCTGATCCTTGTACCTCTTCAGCCACTCTGTAGAGTTTGCCACACTTTCTGGGCACACACACTCTCTCTGTTACTTCAATGAATTATGTTCAGGTCTGTGATAACACACAACTCAGGGGTTTAGCATAAGGTTTCCACTCTCCTGGGAATGGCTTTTCTTCCTCTGACACAATCATCTGCCCCTTGGCTCCTGATCGTCATGTGTGCTGAACCTCAAATGTTGTATTATATGGTCTCCTTTCCTAAGGTTTTCTACATCCATCAGTTGCTTCTCCTCATTTGTCCTTTGACTAGCATATGCATATCACTATTAAATTTTTCTCAATTGTTACATTACTTTTTCATATGTTTATCTCTCTTGCATGCTCTCATATTCTTTAAATATTCTTGCATATTCTTTAAAGCTGCCTACTATTTTGTTAACTCTCGTATTACCATTCACATTCAAGGTAATTTGTACATCACACATGTAAATACTACTATGTTCATATGTGTGGAGAAAAATTAATAATAGCTGCTGTATATTGACTCTCTCAGGATGTACCAGAGACCTATGTAAAGCTGTTTAGTACATTTCCCTATTCTTCTATTCAGAGAATGAGCTCTATATTTATATTTTCATTTATAGATTAGTAAATTGAGATTCTAAGATGCTGGGAACTTGATCCATGTCACACAGGAGTTGGAGATGTAATGAAGGTTTAAATCTAATAATCTGGCATCAAAGTTCAAGGATATAAATCAATATAAGCTATATCTCATATATTTTATATTGATAATAAATCAATTATATATTATATATATATTTATATTGATAATAAATCAATAGTCAGCTATATTTTTCAATCAATACACTTACAATGCATTCAGATTACGCAGAATTCAGAAAGTATGTAATGCTGGAACACTTTCAACAAGTTTACATTGACTTTACTGTGTGTGTTTGGTGTTTCAGTCAGGAATTGTTATAACTGTGAGCCTCAGAGGCACAAAACACCAAGATTCAGGGGCTTAAAAAGACAAAAATATTATTTCTTCATTAAAGGTCAGAGGTAGGCATTCGATTTTCTTCTCACAAATTTCTCAGGCCCCCAAATGCCTTCTGTAGAATTTTTATTTTGATTTGCTTTGTAGTGTGTTCACATTTATGACCTCTGTTCCCAAGGTCACTCGATCATTAGAAACAAAGTGGAGCCGGGAGTGGTGGTGCATGCCTGTAATCCCAGGACTTGGAAGACTGAGACAGGAGGATTGCAGGTTGTATCACAGCCTCAGCAATGTAGGGAAACACCCAGCAGCCTAGTGAGACCCTGCTTCAAAGCAAAAAAAAAAAAAAATAATAATAATAATAAATGAATAAATACACATAAAAAGTGATGTGGGTGTAGCTCAGAGATAGAATGCCCCTGAATTCAATCCCCACTACAACAACAACAAAAGAAGTCAAGTGGATGTTAATGGTCTTGTAAAAAATACCCCGGGTAGCTGAATGTTGCTTCTATACTGTAGCCATTACTAGAAGCAATGAGGAGATCTTATGAGAAAACTTACAATGTCTGGCTTACCTGGTTTTCTATATTTTCTGAAGTTTTTACCCATAATAAATGAGTTAATAGTCCCCAAGTGTCTTTGAAGGGTTCAAAATATTTAATTTTTATGAGCATCCCTCCTGTGGGAAATACTACAGTGTGTGGTGTTATGAGGAGGATAGGTAAAGCATGCCTTATCTTCTCAAAGAATTTCTAACTTAGCAAAAAAAAATAAATAAAGTTGAAAAAAAACTACATAAATTAAGTCAGACATGAAATAAATAATATAAAGTAGTGGTAAAGTCGTCCTAGACACACAGCCCAGGACAAGGTAGGTAGCATGTTTGCCTTCTCGCACCCAGTGGTGTCAGATAATTGCTAGTGATGAACAAAACATGCCTTTTCCTATGCACTCTTAGCCACTGCCTTCATTTGAAAATGTTCTTCAAATAAAATAACAACTCTGGTACACGCTACACCTTGCTGAGCATGGTTTTACTTACTGATTCCCATTATTGCGGGCAGACGTGACACTCACTTAGACTCACCATTTTGACATCTTTGCAATCCTTAATTTTCATCCATTAGCACGTATCCCATTAGCTGCGCATCACAGAACTGATCACAGAACTCCTTGAGGTCAGATCCGCATCAAGAGAGGCTCAATCTAAGTTGCAGCATTTTAGATCTACAAAGGACCATAAAATGTCATTATGCCCTGCTCCTTCTTTTACAAATTAGGAAGCAGAGATTCAAGAGTTTATCTAGAAGTCTAAATTAATTTTCCATATTTTCAGCTTGGTGTATTTCCACACTCTCCAAAGAGTCTATCTTATGGTCAAAACCTGAATTTCCAAGTGTATTTGGAAAAAGTACAAATGGTGAAGGCAGTAGTGTGGTGGAAAATTATAATTCTTTATATTGAAAATAAGATAATTGAGATAATTTTAGTTCTGACAGAATTTCATTATTAAATTCATCTTTTTTCTTGATAAAAGAGGTAGTATCCAAAATCTTGCATTAAAACATTGCTGGATATTTATTCGTTTGGAGAGACATACTAAATTGGAGAACTTTTTCAACCTATTTCTGCATAAAATATAAGAGACAGCAGAAAGTCCTGTGCATACTTAAGTTAGTATTTGTTTTTTACTTAGTCTTTCAGTTGTGGAACCAATTATTTTATATTCATTTATTTATTTGGGTTTTTTTTATGTGGGGCTGGGGATTGAACCCAGGGGCATTCTACCTCTGAGCTACAGCCTCAGTCCTAATTTTTTTATTTTCATTTTGAAACAGGATCTTGCTAGGTTGATGAGATTCTCACTACTTGCTGAGGGTGTCCTCGAACCTATGATCCTCCTGTTTCTGCCTCTCAAGTACTGGGATTGCAGGTGTGCACCATCACTCCCAACTTATGGGACCAGTTATGATAATCTCTCCCCAATTGCCTGAGTCACTTATAGATTGCAAGTTAATTCTTACATTTCAACATAATATTGTTGATTTCACTTAGCATAAAATTAAATGCTAAAAAGATCGAATGATACAACTTGTATATTATCCATTCAACTGTGCCACCTCCCACTATGCAAAAGTTGGAAACTGAGTATTAGCAAAGGCTAGACACTTGCAAAAACACACAGTTTTCCTTGGAGGATTTAGTTTGATAAAGTACTAGAATGAGAGTTAAGGAACCTTAGATCGAGTTCTTTCTGTAACTAAAAGATCTTGACCCACTAGTAGATATAAATTTCTTTATTTGATAATTAACACGCTTGGATAACTTTTCAAAGGTACTTAAACCATGTTTAACTATGATCAATAAACATTCACGAACTCTTATAATAAACCGGATTCTAGGAGAATGAAGAGGATTGCATCCTGCCACTGTTATTTAAGGTTCATTATGGTTGTGGAGCAATGAGGGTGAGGCGCCACACATGGAAGCGGGCTGACATCCCAGACCTTGCTTCACGAAGCTGGCGGAGATATTTCAGGATCTAGGAATAAACTTTGTATGTCCAGAAGTTCAATTTCTTTTTTTAATATATTCATTTATTGGTGCACTGTAGTTATACATTTTGATAAGTGTCAGGGTATCAGAAGCATACATGCACACATTGCTCATTTAGCCCTCCCTCAAATCCCACCCTATTCCCTTCCCCTTTCCTCCTTTCTGTTAGTGCAACCACTTTGGAAAACAGAAGTTCAATTTCATCAGGACACCCGCAGATACCATATTTTAGGAGTCCAAGCTATTAATAAAATCCACAAAGAATTGATGTGGAAATCAGAGGAACAATTTAGAGCAAAAACATAAATGCTAAATTAACCATAGCATTTAATTTAACTTACCCATCCTATTTTTTTCTTTTGTAGAGTTTATATGGGAAACTGAATTGTAATCTAAGCACTGCTCGTTATGCATAGGAACACAGCAGTAGAGTTAGGTATTTTTTAAAGGTATGCGGTAACAAAGGGAACCGAAATAGCTCCGTGAGTTTATGTTTTTCAAGATAGCTGGTCCACAAATTCTTTGTTCCTGGTTCTGAGAGATAAGAAATCCATGGTGAAATGCAAATTGAAATCTTAGCTGCTCTGAGTAGTATCCTTTTGGTCTAGTTGATTTAAATTAGAACTCAAGCACCTTCTATCATGGTGGGCCAGTAACACACTTTGCAGACCTCAGTTTAGATAGCGCTGGAATAGAGGACCATTTCATGTCAAGCACTGGAAGGAAACATTATGATCATAAATTTTATGCCTGCTTTCCCAGTCTTCATACTTAAAATCCTTTATCTTGTAACAAGTTCTTCATCCAACAGAGTACATGGAAATGATCTCTAATAACATTTTATTATTATAGTCATATTCCTAAAGCAGATAGTCCTAAATTTCTTTACCTTAAGTAGCAGATGCTGTTTGTATACTCTCATGCCCTTTTATGTGAGAGATTCCACAACTTCTAACATCCATCACCCGCCAGTCTTACCTAAGGGCTAGACAAAATCCTCTGTGCCAGTCTGCACTGGAAGAGACGTGCAGGTTGGAAGTGCTGGGGGGTAACTGCCCTTTGGGACCTGCCTTCAAATAATGACTGTCATAAGTTAGTGGAAAATGGTCATCCTGGCCCTCACTTTGGGCCTGTATTTTAAATCATTTCCTGGCGTTCTCTAGGACTGAGTTACCCTTGCCACCATAGAACCTTGCTTATACCCTTCATTGCCTCTCTCCTCTCCTTTTCTGTTTCTTTCCTCCCAATGTGCATGGGATAACTTTCCAAAGAGGCCACTGGCCTATATCATTTGTCTCAATGTCTACTTATGGGAAAATAAAAATTATGACACCAATCCATTCACAATTGACTTATTGAGCTACTTCTTTAAGTGGATAATTTAATCTGCTTTTATTTCATTTCCTTTTACTAATTTAACAAGTTACTGTTCAAGGGTTTTCACAATGTGTGTTCTATATACTGGCTTTAAAATAGAGTTCAAGCTGGGCGTGGTGGTGCACACTTGTAATCCCAGTACTTGGGAGGCTGAGACAAGGAGGATCGCAGGTTCGCAGCCAGCCTCAGCAACATAGCTAGACCCTCTGCAACTTAGTGAGACCCTGTTTCAAAATAAAGAATAAAAAATAGGGCTGGGAGTGTAGCTCAGAGGTAGAATACCCCTGGGCTCAATCCCCAGTGCTGCAAAAATAAATAATAAATAAATAAATAAATAAATAAATAAATAAATAAATAAAATAGAGTTCAAGTAAAGAATAAACATAAAGTTCTAAATGACAGTTTTACGTTAGATTTAGGTAATAGTGTTTTACAGAATCAGAAGTTCAGACCACTAAAAGAAGGTGCTGGTAGAAAGGAGGCTTTACAGTAAACTGGAATTTAGGCAGGCTTTGAAGATGTGTATGCATCTATCTATCATTTATCTATCTGTGCATGCATTGGAGGACTAACAAACTTTAATTGCAGTAGGAAGAATATGAGTTTATAGATCAATTGGAAAAGTGAAAAAAGCATATTGCACGAACTATGGACAGCAGGGGGGAGAAGAATGCAACCTATACCAGCAGCACTACTGATGCATTTCATAACACAGAAGTATCATATTTCAAATGAAGCTGTAGCCTGGAGATACAAATGTGGCATCAGCAAATAGCACTGGCAAGACTGTGAGTGAGAGAAGCTAAGGAAAAGACAGTTGATTTGTTAAAACTAACAAGCAGAGATAGTTTTCCAAGTTACCCAGTACCTAAGTGTGTCACATCCAGGGCTCAAGCATACGTCGGGAAGAATTGATCATATCGGAAATGATTAGGCAAATAGTGTCATCAAGCAATCAAGCACTAAATGGGCAATAAACAAGAGACCCATGTGTGGGTGGTCTCACACATCAGAGCATAGGAACAGAGTGCTGGGGCTCGGAGAGTTGTTCTCCACTTTTTTTTTGTCTTAGTGTCCCCTCCCCTCCCCCCACCCATATGAGGTACGGAGGATGATGTTGGTTTATTCTCACATGTACATATTGTTCATGATAGTAATTCCACTGATTCACTTTTTTCTTGCCCTTCCCCTTCCCTTGTACCACTTCCCTTGCCCCAGTGACGGTTCTCCATTATCAACTGGAGTCCCTTGTATGTCCCCACTACTCCCTAGGTTGTACATATTAATGAAAACATATGTCCCTTCTTTTTTTGTGATTAACTGATCTCACTTAACATAATGTTCTCTAGATCCTTCCACTTTCATAAAAGCAACTAATCAGGATTCAGCCATGAAAATGGGTTTTGTGTCTGAGGATTAAATGGGCAAAGAAGACCATCATTCCACAAGAACAGTTGTACTAGAAAGGTAATTACACAGGAACGCAGGTCTGGGAAGCAGAAGAAGCAGGAGAAGCAGACAGAAAGTGGTGACTAGGGGCTAAATGCAGAACACGACACGTACACATTTACTCTCACAAAAACACAAAGACCAGAGCAGTATCAGAAACTTAGGAGTGCAGTCCAGGATAGAGATCAGGAATGAGAATATAACTTAATTTTATATACAAGTTCTTTTAAGCGAGGCATGGTTGTGCATCCCTGTAATCCCAGTTATTGGAAGGCTGAGACAGGAGGATCGCAGGTTTGAGGCATGCCTAAGCAACTTAGCGAGACCCTCAAAAACTTAAATAAAAAATAAAATAGGGCTGGGGGTGAAACATGGAGGTAGAATGCCCCTGGGTTCAATCCCCAGCACAAAATCAACAACAACTCACAAAACCAAGTGATTTTAAATAAAATACATACTTATGGTTTATTATAATATTTAATCCATACAACAGACTACCCTCCCTAGAGGATTATTAGAGTTTAATAAGTAAGATATATAGAAAAATAGTGTCATACTGTTATGGTAATATATAGCAAAAAGGTAATAGAAGTCACATAAAACAAATGCAAGAGACAGCCCATCTGGTTTTAAATCTTAGCTCTATCATGGGAAAAGCAACACATTCTCTAAGCTTCAGATATTTATTTTGGGGCTTTAAATGAAACAGTATATCTGAAATTCATGATACAAGGCCTACCAATACTCACCAGCCAAAACCCAGAAGAACCCACCTCACCTAGAGCCCAAACAGATGGGCTCATGAATTTCCTGTAGCAAAGGAGAAGGTGAGTGGAGAGAGACCCTGAGGAATATCAGAGGAGAAATTTGAAGAGACTTGTTGCAGTTTGGTTTAGGAAACGTTTAAAGAAAAGGTTTATTCTAGCTTGCATGCTCTCCAGGGTGAGCAAATTTCATAATTGGGTATCATCATTCTTTTTTTTCCCCTTATTTTTAAAAACATTTTACTGGTGCTTTGTCATTGGGCAGGTCATAGTGATACATTCACACATGCACACACCAGGATTTGGTCTGTCTCCCTCCTCCTATCTCCCCTTTCCCTCACAGACTCCTTCCCCCAGTCCCCTTCCTCTACTCTTCTGGTCTCTCTCCTAATTTTCATGAGGTCTCTTTTCTTTTCTTTTTTCTCTCCAGCCTCTACATATGAGAAAATCCTGCTGCCCTTGATTTTCTGACTCCGGCTGATCTCACTAAGTAAACGGTTCTCCACTTCCATCCTAAATGGACGTGCTCCAATCTATGTTTAGTTATTTGATTCTTGATAGTTGAGTGTTCAAGTGGATTTGGAATTTATTGTTAGCTATGGGCACACAGGCACTCAACAAGCATTTGTTTGAATAGATAAGAGTATATTAAAAAAACTCTTAATATTGTATTGAAGTACCTAAGTACCTCACAAATTTCTTTAAGAAAAATCTGTTTTAGACCCCGGAAGCCCCCGGCCACCTCGCCGGGCCCCTTGTGCGCCAGGTACCAGACCGCCCGTGCACGCCCCACCCCGGCAGCCACCCGCGCCACCTCGCCAGGCCCCTTGTGCGCCGGGTCCCGGACCGCCCGCGCGCGCCCCACCCCGGAAGCCCCCGGCCACCTCGCCGGGCCCCTTGTGCGCCGGGTACCCGTCCGCCCGTGCGCGCCCCACCCCGGCAGCCACCCGCGCCACCTTGCCGGGCCCCTTGTGCGCCGGGTCCCGGACCGCCCGCGCGCGCCCCACCTCAGAAGCCCCCGGCCACCTCGCCGGGCCCCTTGTGCGCCGGGTACCGGACCGCCCGTGCGC
>PVJS01029383.1:0-24821 GCA_004027185.1 Glis glis
CTCCTCCTCCTGTGTTTTCCTTCTCCCTCCTCCTCCTCTCCCCCCTCCCCCTCCCCTCCTTCTCCTCCTGTGTGTGTATGTGTGTGTTTTACTGGGGATTGACCCCAAGGGCATTCTACCTCTGAGCTATACCTCCAGCCCTTCTTTTGAAATTTTTTGGTTTGCCACTGGGTCTTGCTAGGTTGCTGAGAGTCTTCATATGTTGCTGAGGCTGTCCTCAAATCTGTGATCCTCCTGTCTCAGCCTCCCAAGTATTGGGATTACAGGTGTGTGCTAGCACACCTGGCATTCCTTCCTGTATTTTAATATGCTAAGTGTCCTAACAGCTATTTAAGACACTGTGTATGTTAATTAATACATTGTTCCCTTGATCCTAACAAGAAACTCAGATAGATAGTATCTATATAGGTCTTTGGCTAAAAAAGGATGGAAAGGAATAGATAAATTGCTTTTGATAAATAAAATCTGATAGACCAAAACTTTCAAATACAGCTCAAGGATTCATTAAAAGGAATCTTTAAACGTTAATTAAAAATTCTGATTTACTGTTTCATGTTTAATCCTTGGTTAGTACAATATATAAGCACAAGGCTAATTTTTATCTTAATCAATCAAAAGTCATATATAAAAAGAGACTCAATTGTGTTGTTTCCAATTACATTTGGACATGAACACATCCAAAGTTCCAGAAATTACACATAACAATAAAAACATGCTAAGATGCAGCAACCTTTAAAGTTCACCCAACCTGTTCTTTCCTCAACTCTGTCATTTCCTCTTGAAGCCATACTGGAGATGGCTGAGATCATCTGTGGCAGAGATATCCTTTCTGGGACTTGTTGGAAAAAATGATATTTTGGTTGGAAAGGTATCATATTAAGCTGTAGGCTAGGTGGCAGGGAGGGAGAGATAAGACTTTTTGAACGCTGACAAACTGGAAATTATCACCAGTTAAACTTTGCCATGTCAAGGAAAATCTAAAGATTGATTTCTTTTTTTTTTCCCAGGGCGGAGGATTGAACCTAGGACCTTGCACATGCCAGGCAAGCATCCTGCCACTGAGCTAAATCCCTAATCCCTGGAAGATTGATTTTTTAGAATAATCTACTATCCCAAATAAACGGCAAAAGTTTTAATCCCCCTACTCTGTTTGGTTTGTTAATGCCAATATGGAAAAAATTGTAATGGAAACAATGCAGCCATATTTGACTGAAGTTCATGAAGACTATTCCATGTCAGCCTTCAAATAAATCAGTTAACTTCTTCCATTACTTCCATGATTCAAAAATAGAAAAGCTATCACACACATCTTTATAGCCATACAGTTTTCCATCAAACACCAACCTCCTACCTCAATTTCATTTCCCAGGAGCCATGACTGTTTAGGCACACATGATTCAGGTGGGACCCAGGAACTGTAGTGAGAATTGATGTTGTAATAGTAGTCATATTTCTCTTCCAGGTTGAGTTTGAGCCATGAGCCTTCATCAGAAACTAAAGAAAAAGGGTGTGTTAAACTCTACAAAGGAACACTGGACCCTTAAACATTAGTGTAGTTTCTTCTTCAATAGCATCAAATAATCTAATCGTTATGGTTTTCACCAAGCATTCAGGTGGTCTAAGTCAAGGTCATAAGAAATGACCCACTAAAATAGAATGAATTCCATGTATTCAATGGCAGCTCCCTGATAAGCTGAAGAAAAGGAGGAGAAATAAATGTCTAATGCTAGCTCTGGACCTGAAATCTTTCATGAGGATGAGAGGAGTGAAAAAATTACTGAAAAGAAGAAAAAAGCAAATAAGAAATCTATGCCCCAGGTAGATGTGAACATTACAAGAAGAGAGAGGAGACCAATGCATGAGGTCCTCTTTGTTCATAGTCTTCCAGCAATTTCTCCTGTAAGGAGTGACCTATAAGAACTGTGACCCAAGTTGGGGGGGGTGATTTGTAATAAATCAAAGCAGAAGTCACCTTTGGAGAAAACTTCATCCAAATTACAAGAGACAAATGCACACCAAAAAGATCAATCAAAGTAGAAAAAGGAAGGCTTCTGATCCTCCTAACTCATATTGCTTGACACAGTCACACAAAGTGAGGAGAAGAAATTGTTGAAAGCACTTAATTTGGGTTGGGGTACACGCTAGAAAAATCTATAGCAGACACGGCTTAAATTGGTCAAGAACATCTTCTCCTTATGAATCTATGGGCTATGCTTTGTTCTTAGAAGTCTTTATTTTTGTTGAACAGTCATGATTTCTATCCCAGGCCAGAGAACAAAAATAGCAACAAAAAAAGTTTAAAAGTTTTGACATAGACTGAGCTAAGTCAACTGCTACCAAGCAAATAGTAGACTCACTGCCTTTATAGGTAAACTGAAGTTCAAGTGACTGTCTTCAAAGAATATTTAAATGCACTCAAATAACTAGGCAGAGGTAACTTTAAATCATGTGATGATTCTTTTTGGTTTTATTTATTTTTATTTATTTATTTATTTTTTTGTGGTACCAGGGATTGAACACAGGGGCGTTCTACCTCCGCGCTACACCCCCGGCCCTATTTTTTTTTTATACTTTATTTTGAAACTGGGTCTCACAAAGTTGCGGAGGGTCTCACTAGGTAGAGAGAGAGAGCTGAGGCTGGCCGTGAACCCAGATCCTCCGGTCTCCGCCTCCGAAAGTACTGGGATTACAAAGTACTGGGATTACAAGCGTGCGCCACCACGCCCAGCTCTTTTTGTTTTTAAATGCATGTCATCTAGTCAATTTGCCGGTGCCCAGGGAGAAAGGTGTACTTCTTTTCGAATGGACAATCGAACAGCTGTTCATCTGCTGGTGGACTTCTGTGTCTGGTTTCTTTTACTTAACATATTGTTTCCAAAGTTCATCCATGATGTAGCAGCTCTCAGTTCCTTTCTGTGGCTGATAATATTCTATTTTGTAGATATGCCACATTTGGTTAATCCATTCCTACTTAATATCCTCTCCTTAATATGGTGCAATTGTGTATCATGTGTCTCACAAAGGAAAGAAATGATTTGTGTAAAAATCTACTTATATCACTAGATATAAGACACAAGGCAAAAATTTCCTTAAATACTTATTTTCTTAATTCTGTGATGCCACCACCTGTGGCTGAGTTAATTGCATTTTTAGGAGAGAGAGAGAGAGAGAGAGAGAGAGAGAGAGAGAGAAGAAACACCTAAAAAATTCCTTTCCATAGATTAAAACATTAAAAATATTTTAAATGTTGATTTGAAAGCAATACTTGTCTTAACATTAAAACCATCACATATTTCATTTGTGCTAAGTAATGAAAAAGCTTACCAGAGTGAGATTTGTGCTCTTTTGCATTCATGAGGGCTTCATAGTACCTGTCAGCACATTCAGGGAGGATGTTATGTGTGCTATAAGAAGACTTCAATACAGACAAAATGTCATCTGCTTTTTTCCCCTCCAAACACTCATTGACATCAACGACCAGCGTAACCCCTGGTAATGAAAAAAAATTCTGTTAATGGTTATCGTCTACTTAGGCCCAAGGCACACAAACATATAAGTCAACCTTTAAGGAATGCATTGGTATTAAACCTTTTTACCCTTTGAGAGTATGTATGACACATGTCCAAGCAAATCACCAACTCATCTACTAGCTTAGGTTGTAAGAAGACCAAGATTCTGCAGGACCATGGTGTATTAAAAAATCATAATATTTCCTGGTTAGTCTTGTGGTATCAAGGCACTAGGTTTTGCTCGCTGTAGTAAACTAAGAAATTGGGTGAATGTATACGGAGAAGAGATAGGTGTCCCAGGCCTAGGTTATTAATTACGATTTGAGAACTAGCTTTATGAAGACATTTATGTTAGAATAAGCCAAATGCTATTTAAGCTATGGAAATCCTACTATTCTCTTACATACTGTGCTAATATATTTGGCAAGGATGTCAAGCAACTCTAACAAATGTTCTACAAAGGCACAGCTAGTGGATATGTGCAATGGAGTCCGGAAACTTAATTCTGGAACCAATTTAGAACAAAATCATATTAAGTTCTTGTTTGCCTAGTAAAATTAACACTTCATTATCCACTTTGGTTCTAGGTAAGAGTGTTCTGATCCAACCAACAGAACAGCCGTTTCCAGTCTGTAAATGCACTGAATTAGAAATGTGAATAATGGCAACAGCAACAAAATGGGGAGAAATCAGGTTAAAATACTTCCCAGATGAAAAAAGATCATGATGAAAGAAGGGGTAGAGATGGACACTTTTTTTTTCTTTTCTTACACATGTGTAAAACTCTAACAAGTGCTGCACGACATACTGTCATTGAATTGTGTTCACATGTGCACAGCACCATGAGGGCTGAAAGGGCAGGAAAAAAAGTTGACTTTTGACAGTTTGGAGTCAAAGTCATGCCAGTCTGGAGGGGCACCCTAAGACTTCAGGAGGACTTCTCTGGCACAATCTGCTGACTGCTGAATGACTGGTGAAGCGGGTGTTTGTGCTTAACCAAGTTAATAGGGGCTGGGTGAACCATCCTTCTCTCTCCTTCTCCAGAGAGGCTTTGTAGAATGGAGAAAAAATAGAGAACTGATAAGAAGTCTGCGATCTAAGAGAAGCAGACAAAACAAGAAAATGATCAAGAAGAATTTTCACATGAATTACACAAGGTAGCTTCATCAAATGAACCCAACAAAATGTAATGTTCCAAAAAAGATGGTATTATAAAAGCATGAGGTTCTTGCATATAGTAATGTTCTGTGTCATTGAGTAATGATGCACAAGGAGCTGGTCCACAGGTCAATTTCCTGTGCCAACTCTCATCTTAGTAGCACCATTTTCCATGAAAATCTAAAACAGGCTTGTTTAGAGAAAACACAAACAGTATAGTCGCTATCTCATTCCTCATTTTACTCATGGGTCTTTGGTACATGATAGGCATTTAATGTTTGCTGAAGGGTCCTTTGTGTCATTAGAATTATACTGTGCAAGCCGGGCGTGGTGGCGCACGCTTGTAATCCCAGGATTTGGGAGGCTGAGACAGAAGGATAGTAGGTTCATAGCCAGCCTCAGCTACGAAGTGAGGCCCTCTGCAACTTATTTTAAACTTAGTTTAAAAATAAAGAATAAAAAAATAGGGCTGGAGGTGTAGCTCGGAAGTAGAATGCCTGTGGGTTCAATCCTCCATACCGCAAAAAAAAAAAAAAAAAGAATTATACTATGCAATATACAGCGAGTGCTACTTTCGACCTATCAGCTCCCGCACTAAATGGCCTCAGACACCGGCAATTTTCCCCTCTTCTTTCAATGCCAGCGATTGCTTCTTAGTGACACCTGTGTGCCTGCGTATGGCAGCCCAAACACTTCATCCTTGTGTAATTTGTAGCTGCTTTTGCTGTGCTGTGAGTCAGGAAGAGAAACGACCATGGACAAGACAGTTATGCCTACGAGAAGAATACACAAGCTCCAGGTGTCTGTCCCAGGGGTCCCAAAGGAGGAAAGTGGATCGGTTCCAATGCACAGGCTGTGAGACACCGATTTTGATGGCTTTTTTTGCTTACTCTGTGGGCTGTGGGCAAGTCCCAAGTAGTTGAGGGTGTCAGATAAATGACCTCGAGAAAGTTAGGTATGTTTCTGTTGAGGAACAAATTAAGAAACCTCTCATAAATCTTCTAAGAGATCCAAAAAAACATTTGCTTTACAACCCAAGCCATATGCCAGCAGGTTCTCTTTCTTTAAGTCATATATTCTCAGAGGGGGATGTCACCCCCAATAGAGCAAACACTGGGTCTTGGGGGGAGGGTATTAAAAAAAGTCTTTGTATGTATAAAGCACAGATCCTACATATGGCACATAAATAGATCTACAACATATCTGTGATATTAAAATTTCATGATGAGGAGAGATTATAGAAAACATATTTTAAAAGATTCCTTAGGATACAATAATGAAAAAAATTGAGAGACACTGCTCCAGGAAGTCAAGTATGGAGGCAAACCTACTTATGCAAGTCATATACTCCAGGGAAGAGGAACATGGGGCCAAATGAAGGAGACTTGAGTTAGCCTTCCCTTTCAAATCTTGCCTGTGGTGAAGGATATGGGCCAATGCACTTTCTTTCATCAAATTATCTGGGATGCTTGTGACATGTGGCCAGTGTCTGTTTCAAGTTGTCATGCAAAAGATGAAGAATGCTTTAAAAGATTAAATTCCTTTCAAAAACCCAGAAAACTCTCATTTCAGTGTGGACCTAACTTTAAAAAAAATATTTTTGTGTAATTATAGTGTTATAGAAAGTGCAGCAACTTTTTTTTGGGGGGAGTACTGGGGATTGAACATAGAGGAGCTCTGCCACTGAGCTACACCCCTGGCCCTTAAAAAAATCTTTTTTTGGGAAACAAGGCCTTGCTAATCGCCACACACTGGCCTTGAACTGTGATCCTCCTGTCTTAGCCTCCCAAGTACTGGGATTACAGGCTTGCACCACCGTGCCCAGCTAAGTATAGCAACTCTTGTGAGGGACAGGAGAGAGGGAGTTCTCAGATGTGTAAGCACAGTGCACAAAATCATACATATTTGAGAAAACCTCTTGCTTTTATAGTTAATAGAACTGTACATCTCGATGTGAAAAAAGAATCAACATTTTCAGGCCCAACATAAAAACAATGAAAAAAGAACAAAATAACTTCTAAAATGGTTTGATCTCTAAGAAAAAAGTCTGAACCATTTTAGGCTAAGTGTTCACATTACAGTCGGATTTCTTAAAAGTGACTCCGGGGGGCGGGGGAGGGACACCAAGAGCTGTGTGAGTGTATGTTAACACCAAACTGATACTCATTGTGATGTGAGACTACAATGCACCAATGAAAACATATTAAAAAAAGTGACTCCAGACTATGAATGCCTTAGGCTTTATATGTAAATTTAGATCTCAACTATAATATTTTTATACTGAAATTTAGATCTTTTATGTACATATTTCGGTTTTTTTTTTTCAGAATTAGAGTGCTGGAAAGGAAGACTTCAATGTACCTAAGGGCATAAAAGTTCAGGTCAGAAAAAATATGCATATTTTTCCAAGATAAGGAAATAAAAATCAGATGGATCTCACAGATGCTTCCAAAATTTGAAAGCACATCTATGAAGTAAGAGTGAGCCATCTCAACAGTACTCTATGACTTGGTAGAATAGAACACAATCTAATCATGCCATGTGCAGACAGGTTAATGAGCTATACTCATAGGAGTCTTGTTTTAATTTATGTAGGATTCATATATGGTGACTGTTTGTTAGAGCATCAATTTAAAAGCTATTTCAGATTTTCAGGTGAATTTTCTTATTATTCCTCCTTGAAAATCGAATTTTAAAATAAAATAAAAATTGTTATCATTTGAACCAATGCAGAGATTCTGTGAGCTGCTGAGTATGTCTTGTCCAATCCTGTGCTTCAGAACTGGGGTACTGAGCAGAGGGTGGGTTTGGGGCCCACTGTGAGATGGACCTGAACTAAAACTCCATCGATCACCAGATTTCCAAAAGCCCCTACTCTGGCGGACCACGGGGACATTTTGGGTCTCTTGGAATTAGCATTAGTTCAGAGCCAGTGTTCAGTGGTCCCTGAAAAGTCTGATTATGCCCCTCCCCCAGCACAGTCACCCTAGGAAAAGGCTATAGGTCCCTTTTGGGGAAGAAAGGTTAACAGTCTAATTTTTTGGCAGTGTGGTGGCATCCTTCCCCAAGGGGACCTGGCCTCCCCTCCATTCAAAGGGTCCTGGGTTTGTACACTAGCTCAGGTCTGGGAATCAAGGGGCCTTCACTCTTTCATGATTCAAGTCAGGTTTTCTTCACCCAACCTAGAACTCTTCCCCTTTACAGGTTAAGTAAGCATTTCATAAACTACCGGTCTATTTCTAGGAATACCATGATCAACTAGCTAGCTCCACAGGTCTCCAAGTCAGGCTGTTCCAACTGCTACTCAGAATCTGGGGCCAGGACAGTAGCTACAACCACTTCTATTTGATGATTAAGGGCTGACACCTGGCTCCTACCAGCCTGTCCTACATCTTTTGGACATGCTAGCCTTGGCAATCTAGTGAACCAATTCCTTAAAATAACTATCTCTTCATTTCCCTCCCTCCCTCTCATTAGTCTCTTTCTCTGAAAAACCCTAACAATGAAGGGCCTAGAAAAGAGAATAGGCACTTATTGAGCAGAAATAGGCTAGTTTCCTAGAGATCAAGAGAAAAAAAAAAGGCTTCGACTCAATTACAAAATTCAAGAGTTTACAAAGCATTTTTCACTTTCTGGATTTTGATTGGAAACATTGTCAAATTTGGTTGGAGATAGCACTTGATCAATGAAAACAAGCAACCGACTAACCATATTTTTGTATAAATACGCATTTAAGAACTGAAACTTGGTAAGAGGATCCAGATTGTTCCAGAAATTAAAAATTACATAACTTCAGGCACACATCCACACATCAGCAAGGTACGTTTGGCAAGGAAAAGAAGGCAACACTCACATCGCTTTGCTTTGTCCTCATCCATGTTGGCCTCATCGACGGCTTGCTGAATCTCATCCAGCCAGAGCACTTTGGAAGCACTCCCGACATCCTGGGAATAAAGTCACAGCACCAAAGACAGAGCAGCGAATGAGGATGGAACAGAGTCAATAACAGCATCCCAGGCGCCATCTTATTACAGTTTCCACAAATCCTTTTTTATTTTTTTGTATTGAGGATTGAACCCAGGAGCATTCTACCTCTGAGCTACACACCCCAGACCTTTTTCTTTTTCATTTTGAAGCAGGTCTCGCTAAGTTGCCAAGGCTGGTCTCAAACCCAAGGTCCTCCTTTCTCAGTCTCCCAAGTACTGGGATTACAGTCACGAGCCATGCACCTGGCAATTTCCACAAATTCTTATTCAGCAATTACCAAGTACTGCCATATTTGCACAAGCTAGTAATGAACAAACCCTAAGTCTGACTGCTCTCCCTTCTTCCCTGCTGTCCGTGAGTCCAGCCCTCCGTCATCTCTCAAATAGACAGCTGCACTGGTGTCCTATCTGTTTAGCTACTTCCAAGTTTGCGCTGTCCCCAGTGCTCCTCTACAGAAAACCGTGTGCATGTCTCCTAATACCACCCCTCTGCTTCTCCTCTCCCAAACACTGCCCCTGCAGTGAGAAGGAAACACAAGCCCTTCTCATGGACTGTGGGGCTCTAATGACCTGCCTACGCCCCTGGCTTCACCTCACACCCTCTACTTCCCAGTTCCCGGTTCTAGAACTTCACACCAGCTTCCTTCAGTCTGTAGCACCCCACCCTCACTCAGTGGCTCCTCTTTTTCCTCATTGTTCAGGCCTTAACTCAAATGCCACCTCCTCCAGAAAGCCTTCCCTGGCTACCTAGTCAAATAATTTCTCCCTTACACATTTGATAACTGTGGTTTCCAAACTATGTGCCAAGGTACTCCGAGGGACACAGAAACCAAAATAAAAAGAAAAACATGGTGATTGCCCTCAAGGAGCTAACAGTCTAGAGGAAGAGACAGAGAAGTCAAGAAATAATTATAATATAATGTGACTGGGATAACATTGGCAATATATGATTGAGAAGTAGGAAAGAAAGGGGTCTCAAAATGCAAGAAGAGAAAAGTCAAAATCAGATTATAGTAATACATGCATATCCATGTTTTTAGCAGCACAATTCATAACAGCCAAATTATGCAACCAACCCTGGTATCCATCAACAGATGAATGGATTACAAAATTATGGGATATTCAAACAATGGAATTCTACTCAGCAATAAAGAAGAACAAAATTATGTCATTTGTAGGAAAATGGATAGACCTGGAGAACATTATGTTAAGTGAGATTAGCCAGTCACAGAAAGTGAAGAGTCATATGTTTTCTCTCATATGCGGAAGCTGGGGAGTAACCAGGATACCAGAGGGACAAATAATGGATAATGGAGGACAAACCTCAGTGGAGCAAGGGAGGGGGTATAGCAGACGGGGTGGGGAGAGAAGGAGAATCAATGAAGGAATCACTTCCATTGACATTATGCACATATGTGAGAATACCAATGCCAAGCTCAATATCCTATATGGGGAAGGGGGAGTGGGGAGGAAGTCCACTAAGTGCTGTGTGCATGTATGTCACTATCACTATGAACTACCTTGTGATGTGAGACTATAACGCACCAATAAAAGTATAAAAAAGATAGTTTTGGAAACAAGTGATAGCAATGAAAATATACCAAATGACCTTTACTATTTTACTTTTGGGTTGATCTTGATGATCCTGCTACATACGTGGTGCTGGGGTATATATTAAATGGGACTTCTGGATAGTGACCACATTTTATACAAACTTGATGAAGATGGCAGTTAAATTTCATCAGAAAAATTTAAATACTTTCAGGAAAAATAAGACATTCCACTTTAAAAATGGGAACATTCACCTATGTGTAGGGACAAGTGGTGTTTTTTTATTGGCACTGGTGAGCTGTATCCCCAGCCTTTTTTATTTTTATCAAAACAGGGTCTCGCTAAGTTTCTGAGGCTCGCCTCAAACCTGCAATCCTCCTGTCTTAGCCACCGTGCCTGGCTGCAATGCTGTGTTCTAAACCCTGGACCAAGGCTGTGATGCATGGAAGCAAGGGACTCCGGCACTGGAACCATGGAGAGCCCACTCCATCACTCAGGACTCAGGAAGGATGGGGAGCGCAGGAAGGAGAAATGACACTCGTGAGCGTCGCTGGCAGGTTTCTAGCTTATTCCCCTCAGAGGCTAATGTGAGACAATGCATGTGGAAGGGGCTCTGGAAAGGAGACAGAATATCTGCTATTTCATCCTGCATCATTGTGGTTAACAGAACTCTGGGGACGGCAGGGCACATGCTGCATCATCTCCAGCTACATTGCCACATGGGATCCATCCATTAATAAGAGTTTCATTTCTTTCTAAATGAAACTTGGGATGGGCAAGGTTCAAACAGGAAGCAAGGTGAGGAGACCAGAGGAAGATGAGAAGATAGAGGTGGGAATTACTCTCTCTATATGTATATATCTTAGCCATTTTAAGTGCATAGATCCAGAGTGTTAAGTACTTTCACACTGCTGAGCAACACATGCATCATTATTTTCTGGGGATGATGATTTAATATACAGTGGAAAAAAGAGAAAGTTACACTATAATAAATTTTCCTATAATTAACAAAACTATTAAACTCTACGCCAGTCAACCCAACAAGCTGCTGCCTATAAAAGGTGTCAAGAAACAGAAAATGAAAATTTCATGAGACTGAAAGGCTGAGGGATAAACCAGGAAGGAATTGATCTGTAAAGTTTTTTGCTATGGCAATATTGCTACCAATCTTACTAACATGTACGGGAAGGGAGGGCAGGGAGTGGGGTGAGATGCAGAGGGAAATACACCAAGAGCTGTGTGCTTGTATGTTTGAATCACATTGAACTTCACTATGATGTATAAAAGTATAAAAAAATTCAAAAAATCTTATTGTAGACATGCTCATCAACATTCATGGAATAAAGGGAGTCCTTTGTATTTCAATGTTTTGTTGTGACTTTAGTTCAAATAGTGTTGTTTGGTGTGTCTCCCCAGCTGTCTGACCCTGCAGAGTTACTGAGTAGCTTAGAACACACTGAGCTATGGCAAACAAGTGAGCTCCCTACACACTGCGATCCTCCTCTCTCAGCCTCCCCAGTGCTGGGGTTGCAGGTGTGCACCACCACACCTGGCTCCGAAACTGTGTTTTTAAATGGGTGAAAATGAGATAAGAAACAGATTCAAAGCTAAATGCTGCTCAGCACCTATTTTCAGCTTAGTTCTACGAAGGGCTCTCTACTTTCTGCCATTCTTTAAATGCACGTAAATGCACTGGGTGAGAACTACAGCATCTATTCAGAATGGATTGTTAGGGGTGGGTAAGAGTTAAATGGCTTTTTGCAGGGATAATGTAACATGCTCAGAAGCAGCCTGAGTCATTGCACACTGAAACATCGGTTTGGTCACATCCTTTCCCGGCAGAGGACCAGAGCAACTTCTTCCCCAGCAGCACAAGGTACAAACTTCAACCTACAGAAGGAGGCTACCATTTGCTGCGAACACATGGAACTGAGGGGAAACTGTGCTCAGTGATTTGACACATTAAATAAGACTTGAGAAACGGACCCAGATCATCAAAATGAAAGCCCTCCTCTTTGCAGCTGCGGGACTACTGCTTCTGTTGCCCACTCTCTGTCAAAGTGGTAAGCTCTTCTCTTCTGGGGCAGAATGGGGGAGGGGCTTGTTTGTATTATAAGAGTCAACAGAAGCTAATTTTCTTTCCATCTCACAACAACTGTAATCCTGAAAGGCAGAGTTTGATCTTGGGTAGGTAGGATCATAGAAGTGAGTATCTATAATTTCTTCACTAGTCAAAACTTGTCAAAGACTAAGTGTTCTCTACTGATATTTAACATTTTGTGGTACAGTCAAGATTTTAGATAGCTGCAAATAAGCAACCTTTTTTGCAAGAAGTTTTCTTGTCTTTAGGAATTTCCTCTGATTTAGGGACAGAGCATTTTTTGAGGGATTAAAAACTTCTTATGTTTATACTTCCCAGTGAGACACAAAATGGGGGAAACAATAATATTGCCAAAGTCATTTGCATTCAGTAGCCAGTGATGCTAATCCATTAGTGTTTCCAGAATAAAATTTTTTTTTTTACTTTCAGTAGTATCAGGGAGTACTTTCTACTATGACACAATTTTTTTTTTAGAATTTTAGAAATGCCATCTCCCAAATACTATTATTCTACTGTGAACATATTTCCTATTTTACCCATCACAATGCTAGCCTGCATCACAATGCTAGCCTGTAACCTCCTGCTTGCTCTGAAATTAACCAATATGGGATAGATATGCATCCACCACTCTTACCGTTAGGTCACATGTCACTGAACTTAGGAGAGGTGGGGAGGCAACCCTTTGTAAAGGAATGTCACTTAGATTTATAGTTGGAGTCCCCAAGGCCATTGTAGAGAGCTCCAAGGGAACCTATGGATAGCAGTGGCACCTGTGGGATTTACAGGATAAGATGGGAGTGGATGTGCCAAAAACTTGAGAAGTAGAATTGCCAAAGAAATGAGGTTTTCAGAAGAGGTTCCTTCAAGTACAAAGAGGAGACTATAAAGGAGACAAAGTAAAGGGCAGTGAATTGCTTTCTTTGAAAGGGGTGGGGGGAAGATGTCAAGGAAGAACCCATCAATGGTGGTTGAAATCTCTTCCCTTTGGATTAGTCCCTCTTCAAGCCTTTTCCCAGGTTGAAAACATTTCAGATCATTATGCCCAATGGAAACCTATATAAAGAATTTAAATGTAGCCATGCATGGTGGCACACACCTGTAATCTCAGTACTTGGGAGGCTGAGACAGGAGGATCACAAGTTGGAGGCCAGCCTCAGCAACTTAAAAGAACCCTTAGCAACTTAGTGAGACCTTGTTTCAAAACAAAAGATTAGTGGCTGCAAACCACACTGTACAAGATATTTCCCCTTCAAGAGGGTATAGCTCAGAGTTAGAATGCCCCTGAGTTTAATCCCCAGTACCAAAAAAGAGTGTTTTTTTTTAAATAAAACTTAATGATGAGCACTATTCTTAAAAGCAGGCTCTGAGGAAGAGAAAACTTATTTAATTGGGACTAGATCCAGAATTCTCTAGAAAATGGAGTTAAGTCAGCTTTTCCACAAATGCAGTCACTGTTTAGCGTGTTTCTAGGCACAATGCCTTGCTTAATCATGGGAACTTTTGGAAAGCTGACTAACACTTGGTCTCAACAGCTCTCCTGTCTGATCTTGAAGGGGAAATATCGTGTACATTGAGGTCTGCAGCCACCAATCTCTAGCTTTCTGCCCATCTTTCTTCCCAGGCACCTCTCTTGGTGATGTCAGACATAAGAACTTTCCCCAAATGCAGAAGGGCACTGAAGGATTTGTGTGGCTGAGCTCAAGTGTCGCATGACATCCTTCAATGACTAAGTCTAAACACAGGCTCAGAAGAATGCGGGCCTCCACATTCTTTCCTTTTCTCTAATCCACTTTTCCTTAAATGACAACTGATCACCATCACGTTCCTAGTTGTTCAGACCACACTTTCTCCATCTCACACACTGAATTCAGTTTGTGTAATCTCAAGCTTATGTGATTTTTACTCAGGAACAAGCTGATAGAGATTAGAACAGTAGGAGAACCTGGCTCTGAATGAAGAACAGTTTATTAGGCACTAACCTCAAGTATTTCACATGGAGAAATTCAGAAGTCATGTGGCAAGTCATAGAGTACTGGCATTTTAGATCAATAAGTATGAGGTTTATACTTGGTATAAATGTTCATTTTAAAGGTTGTATAAAGAGGCGGAGACCGGAGGATCCGGGTTCGCGGCCAGCCTCAGCGCGCATGCGCGCGTGCACGATCTCTCGATCGATCAATCGATCTCTCTCCTCTCTCTCTGTCTCTCTCTCTCTCTACCTAGTGAGGCCCTCTGCAACTTCGTGAGACCCGGTTTCAAAAATAAAGCATAAAAAATAGGGCCGGGGGCATAGCGCGGAGGTAGAACGCCCCTGGGTTCAATCCCCGGTACCGCAAAAAAAAAAAAAAAAAAAAAAAAAAAAAAGTTTGTATAAATCATAGAGGATCAAGCCGGGTGTGGTGGCGCATGCTTGTAATTCCAGTACTTGGGAGGCTGAGACAGGAGGATTGCAGATTCAGAGTCAGCCTCAGTAACTTAGTGAGGATCTCAGCAATTTAGAGAGACCCTGTTTCCAAGTGAAAATAAAATAGGTCTGGGGGTGAAACCCGGAGGTAGAAGGCCCCTGGGTTCCATCCCCAGTTAACAAACAAACACACACACACACACACACACACACACACACACACCATAGAGAATCTATTTTATACACATGTCAAAGATTAATTTATGGGAGAACTATGTAATAATAAACAGGTTTGAGAATTAAGATTTGTTTTTGAAATTGTCCTTTCAGGAATTAGGATTATTAACCCCAACATGCAAAGTAATGCTAAACTAAACATTTATAATATATACTTGATGGCCGGGCGTGATGGCGCACGCTTGTAATCCCAGTACTTTGGGAGGCAGAGACCGGAGGATCTGGGTTTGCGGCCAGCCTCAGCTCGCTCTCTCTCTCTCTCTCTCTACCTAGTGAGGCCCTCCGCAACTTCGTGAGACCCGGTTTCAAAATAAAGTATAAAAAAAAATAGGGCCAGGGGTGTAGCGCAGAGGTGGAACGCCCCTGGGTTCAATCCCCGGTACTGCCAAAATATATATATATATATATACATATATATATATATATATATGTATATATATATATACTTGATGGGTTTCTTTCCTTTTAAAAAATTCATCACTACCTTCTTCAGTCATCATAGCAACTTCTTCTTCTGATTTTTCTTCATCTTCTCTCTCCTAACATCTGGCATTTTCCATAAGGTCTGCCTTTGGATTCTTTCCTCTCACTAGGCCATCTCTACCACTTCTCCTAAATTAAAACTCCATACCTCTAATTTGGACACCTGGAATTCTGGACTCCACATTTGGACATTTTACACACTAATATCCCACCAGCAACTCCACCTCAGTAATATTAACAATTGAGATTTTAATTTCTCCTCACCTGCCCCCTAATTTCTTGTTCCATTTCAATTAATGCATCCTCCTCTTCCCAGTCATCTAGAGTGGAAACCTCCAAGTCATCTTGCCCCTGCTCCTCCCTCACCTTCCCCACAGCCAATCAGATGCCAGGTCCCTTTGTGTCCTGCTCAGCCTCCTGTGCTCATCCTCACCTTTCTAGGACCCCTGCTCTAGTTCCATAACTCACCATCCTTAAGAGTTTGAATGATGACAGCAGCTTCCAGTCAGACCCTCTTGCCTCTAATTCCTTACCTTTATAATTTGTTCTCTATATTGTCACCAAAGTCATTTTAAACACAAATCAAAATCATGGTTATGTTAGCTTCTTCTATTGCTGCTATACCAAATGATCACAAATTGCATGCTTAAAACAACACAGGTGTATTATCTAATATTTCTGGAGGTCAAGTCGTAAAAGGTATTGGCAGGGCTACATTCATTCTGGAAGCTCTAGGAAAAAAATTGTTTTCTTCTTCCATCTTCAAAGCCAGCAGCACACAAAATCTCTCTGACTCTGATCCTCTTATAAGGACTTTTAAAATTACATTTAGCTCACTTGGACAATCCAGGGTACTTTCCCCATCTCAAGATCCTTAATTAAATCTCATCTGCAAGGTACCTTTTGCCATGTAAACTAATGTGTTCATAGGTTCCAAGGATTAGCAGGTGGAATCTTTGTGCATGTAGGTGCCTTTGTTCTGTCTACCACCATGGTCATTCCTCTGTTCAAAGCTGTATGTGCAACCCCAGCATCTACGAATAGAGTTATGATTTCTTAGGAAAGTTTAGAGCCCCTTCAGAAATTTGGGTGTAACCTACTTTTCAACTTCATCATCTCTCAGATGTACCTTAATAGCATATGACAATGCATTTTTGTGCATTTTATCCATTAGTCTAAGAGGCGTTTACAGACAGCAATGCAGTTTATTTAAAACTTCATACCTTTGGCACGTAAGTACACAATAAACAGTTGCTGAACCGACTTTTCTGGTATTCCGAGATCCCATTCCAGCCTCTACTATGCCTTTGCCCATTAATCAAAAGCAGAATTCAATTCACCTATTAAATTCCATCTCTTTATAAGCCTTGCTCATCTTTGCTCAAGTTTGTCTTTTCCTTGACAATTTTTCTCAAATGCCTGAATCTGTTAACTATTGTCTGAATGCCTATTCAGCTTATAGAGAACATAACATTTGCTGATGATATTCTGTGGGACTATTTTTGTTTCTTCAATAGTATTATAATCTCCTGGCATCCGTCAAGCTGTCATCTAGTTTTTGTTCCTGTATGGGACAACATGGTGCTGGGTTGTATGATATGTATTAAATGCATGCCTGAGGACTGCCTGATCTATAATGATTTTTTAAAGTAAAAAGACCCTAAATTCTAAAACTACAGAAGTTATGTAGCATAAAACACTTCATTTTGTTTTCACTCAAACCATATCTATGGTTTGGCAACAAATCATATGTTACTATTTCCTTTCAATTACAGGCACAGAAGATGTCACAGACAACTTGGCAAAGCCAACCCTAACTATTAAGACCTTTCATGGTGAGCCCCCGGGTTCTTTTGAATATTTCCCTCTTTCCGACATAGAAGGCTGGACAGGAGCCACCACAACTGTAAGAGTAAAGTGCCCCGAAGAGAGTGTTACAAATCTTCATGTGAATAATGCTACCGTGGTATACCTGAGCAGTCCCTTAAGTACCAAGCTGATACCTACCATCTACATCCTGGTGTTTGTAGTTGGTGTGCCAGCCAATGCTGTGGCACTGTGGAGAATATTCTTTAGGACCAAAGCCATCTGTATGACCATCTTCCACACCAACTTGGCCATTGCAGATTTTCTTTTTTGCATTACACTGCCATTGAAGATAGCTTACCACCTTAATGGGAACAACTGGGTATTTGGAGAGGTTATGTGCCGGGCCATCACGGGCATCTTCTATGGCAACATGTACTGCTCCATTCTGTTCCACACCTGCACGAGCATCAACCGCTACCTGGCCGTTGTGCATCCTTTCACATACCGGAATCTACCCAAGCGCACCTACGCTTTGCTAGCATGTGGACTGGTGTGGTCAATGGTTTTCTTATACATGCTGCCATTTTTTATCCTGAAGCAGGAATATTATCTTGTCCAACTGGATATCACCACCTGCCATGATGTCCACAACACATGTGAGTCTTCATCTCTCTTCCAATTCTATTACTTCATCTCCTTGGCATTTTTTGGATTCTTAGTTCCATTTGTGGTTGTTATCTACTGCTATACAAACATCATCCGGAGACTTAATGCACAAGACAAGAGATGGCTGAGGTACATCAAGGCAATTATCCTTATCCTTGGGATTTTTACCATTTGCTTTGCTCCAAGCAATATTATACTTATCATCCACCATGCTAACTACTACTACAGCAATACTGATGGCTTATACTTTGCCTATCTCATAGCTTTGTGCCTGGGTAGCCTGAACAGTTGCCTAGATCCATTCCTCTATTTTCTCATGTCAAAAATAATAGATAACTATACTGCTTAACTTGCAATTGTGAGAAAATAAGGACAACTCTCTGTGAAAACATACTTGCTTGGGACAACATATGCATAATGCAAGGAGCTCTATTCTCTAGTTTCATTTTTGAGCTTCTAAGTAATAGTGCTTCAAATATCAAACATTACAAAAGTAGTAGTATTTATTAAAATACTTTATCAATATTTTAAGAATGTCAGTACAGGAGAAAAGTTATCATTGTTCTCTTTATGGCAAAGAACACATTTCCATTTGCCTTACTGGTAATTTAAACCCTTTAAATTCTCTCTTCCCTCCTATGAGTGGTATTGTTATCCTTGGAATTCAGTATTTTTTTATTCTTCTGTCTCTTTCGATGTTCATGCTGGTGGCTGTCTCAGCGAGGGCCCTTTATCCTTGACCCATCTCTGCCTTCTAGCCGTTTTCCTCACTGCCATCCTGCCCTCCATTTTGCAGATCACACCAGGTGAACCTTCCTTGGTTATCGGGTTGAATACATCATTCAAAACCTCTATGGACTCTCCATTGCTTCTGAAATAAATGATAAATCTTGAGCCTGGCGTTCAGTGCTCACTTTCTAACCTGGCCTCCTGTAAAGCCTTGCCTGTAGTATAAGCACCAGGCAAACCTCGTGCTTCGTCATGAGCTTGACTTTCCCTCTCGTACCACTGCCTCTGCTGGGAAACTAGTTCTAACATCATTTTCTTGATTCTATTTCCTGAAGTCCTCAAAGGATTCTTCCCCCCGGCTCTCAAGTTACAAGTGTCACTGTTTCCATCTGAATGTCCAAAGCACTTTCTTGAGCTTTTAATTACGAGACTTTGATATCTAGTTCACTTATATGTAAATATTAGTTCCATAAACAATTAAGCACTATATACAGTCAGCAGGTTCCACATCTGTAGGCTCAACCAACCATGGATCAAAAACATTCAGCTGGGCATGATGACACATGCCTATAATCCTGGTACTTGGGAGGTGGAGACAGGAGGATTGCAGGTTTGAGGCCAGTCTCAGCAACTTAGTGAGACCCTCGGCAATCTAGTGAGACCCTGTTTTAAAATAAAAAGGGCTGGGAGTATAGCTTAGAGGTAGAATACTCCTGAGTTTAATCCCCAGTACCAAAAAATTTTTTTCAAAGAAAGAATGTATCTGTACTGAATATGTATAGACTTTTCTCTTGTCATTATTTGTAATAATACAGTATAACAACTATTTACATAGTATGTACAACGTATTAGGTATTATAGGTAATCTAGAGATGCCTTAAAGTATATGGGAGGATGAGCAGAGCTCATATACAAACACTGTGCCATTTTATATAAGGGCTAAGCATCTGCAGATTTTAGTATTCACAAGGGTTCTGGAACCAGTCCCCTGAGGCTACTGAGGGACAGTTGCATAATGGAGAAGGTGTTTGTTCTTTCCCATCTTTGAGGCTCCTGTGGCCATCCCGGGCCCAAGTGTTCTCAGGCTCTGTGGAGCCCAGCTCCACATGGTGCATATCCTGTGACTCAATGAATGTAAGAATAAAATCCCAAAGCATCTGAACAGCATGAAAGCCCATCCGACTCCCATGAGAGGCAACATATTCTGTATGAGATGACATCATTTCTGGTTGGGCATGTTAAAAAAACAAACGAGGAAGTTAAAATAAGAATATACTCATAAAGTCATTTAAAGGGTTGAAATAATGCTTCTAAAACACAACGAGTGCTGTGTGCATGTATGTTTCTATCACTCTGACCCTATCACTCTATAATTATGATGTATAATTACAGTGTACCAATAAAAATAAAATAATACCTCTGTTTTTCTTTCTTATAGTTTTAAGGAGCAAACAGTATTATATTATCAGCCCCCAGTATATTCCTATAGGTAAATGACTATGTTTCTCTTAGTTTAGGGATTAAACAGGAGATATTAGTGGCTGAGAATGGGATGATATTAGTGAATACAAATGAGGTTGAAGAAACTTAAGCATGAAGCACTGCTGAGATGAATTAAGTCTGCAGGAATGTGCATTAATTATATACTTTGTAATGACCACCAACACAATAAAAAACCATTTTAAATGCATACTTTTGAATATGTAGACTTTTCTATTTTATCACATTTGGGTAAAAAATTTGCACATGAAGACCCTTTACAATATGTGTGTGGTTATGAAAAGTGTAAAAATCAGGTAAGTATTAAAGCAAACAAGAAAAACAAATCTAAAATAAGTTTCAAGATTCCAGAAACTTCAATGGAAGGAACTCATTTCTAAAAACTAAGTCATCAATTGCAAATAGAGTTTTTTCCTAGAGAAAATAATGTACCAATATTCACTTGTTAAGGGCACATTTAATTTTTTATGGGGTAAATATACAAGAAGTAAATCAGAACTTTTAGGTAGGGTATAATTCATATGTTGTCAACCACAGCCTTCTATTTTATTTTATTTTATTATATTTTATTTTGCATTACTGGAGATTGACATCAGGCGTGCTCTACCGCCAAGCTAGATTCCCAGCCCTTTTTTATCTATTATTTTTAGACAGAGTCTCACTAAGTTGCCCAAGCTGGCCTGGAACTTGTGACCTCTTGCCTCAGCCTCCCTAGTTGCTAGGATTACAGGCACGTACCACCAACACTAGGCCAAGCCTTCAATATGAAAGTTGCTCACAATTCACTGTCTCCAGTGGATAGACACAGAAAATGTGTTCTACTTTGCTAAATATATGCCAGTATGTTCACTACCCAATCTTATCTCAAGAGACAAAAGGAATTTGGTGCCTACACAAGGTTATACTGTTAAAGAGGATCAAGAATCCTTGCCAATTTACACCACTGTCTTCAGTCTTTGATAAAACTGAGCATCCCTTCAACGAATATGTTATCCATGGTGGTCTTTAATGACTATATACTTTGGAACAAGCTTTACTTTATACTGATAATACTAGCAATTACAAATTTCTTCTATTATTTTCCAAGACCAGACCTTGGGAAAGTAAGGAACAGAAATGCCACCCTATCCAGACACTGGAATGTCCAAGGATCAAAATAGTATGTTAAAAACAAAAACAAAGACTCAGCCAAACAAACAACAGAGTCAGATTTCTCCGGGGGGGAAAAGAACAGGCTGAGAAAAGTTTAAAAATCAATGGGCTGCGAAAGTAAACTATGTTTAAAAATAGCAATTAAACCAAATGAGGAACTCCTTGGAATGTTAGTGTTTTAAATCTGTCAACAATGGTCAATACAGCCCAGGTCCCTAGTTTTATAGGTCAAAAGTGGTTTGACTCCTCACTCAGCACCCAGATCCCCAGCCGCCATATTTAATGCTAATCGTACTATTAAGGTTGCTGCTTGTGCACTCGGGAAGGCTGCCCACTATAGGCACTTGAAGGCTTCTCAGTGCCCAGAGGAGACTATTCCTAGGGAGTTCCATTGTGATCTAGAGTCGTTGAATGCTCTGCTTTGGTCGCCTATACTGCTTGCCTGTGAAAGGCCTTGCCTTTACAGAGTTGGGTTCACCTCAAAGACAAATCCCCATGTATCATGGGCAGGGAAGAACTCAGGTTTGTGGACAGAGCAGACGTGTATCTAGGAAGAATCTTGTGGCACGGACATCACTTGCCCCCACTTGGAAGGCACCACAGGTGCCCATAATAGTAGTTACATTACTATAATTAAGCAGGGTTTTTTTTTTTTTGGTGCCAGGCTCCATGCTAATGCCAAGACTAGACATACATATACTCATAATTAAATATCACCATGTATAATTTTATATTACTATGTTAGAATAGATTTATATATTCCATATGTTCTTCTTTAATCCTCAACATAATCCTATAAGACAGGTATTATTATTCTCATTTTACACACATGAGCATGAGCATATGTCACGATTTGACCAAGGTCACATAGCCAGGATCTGAACAGTGCCTGTCTGTCTCCAAAGCAAGTAACTTCCTCTTTCAATGCTGGTAAGTTTGCCACACAGCCTGGACACAGCCACCTCCATGGGCACAACAAGGAGGGGCCCGCTCTCTTCCCTCTACATGTGGGGGGACACAAGGCTTGGGTTGAGTCTTCACTCTCCCATTCGCTGGCTCCCATTCTCAAGGTTGTACCTTGGCCTGGCATTCATCCTGAGCCTTAGTCCATATCAGCTGGGAGCGCCCACCCCACAGCTGCTGAGGCTTCACGGGGAAGATGTCTGCACACTGAGAGCATTGGGTGACACATAGGGCGTGGCAGTCCCACCACCGCCACAAGCAGGAGGCCCTGCTGTGGGCTCAGGTCCTTCCACCTTCAATGATGTGGAGTGAACAGGATTTATGTTGGTCTTTAAAGGTTTAGAAACTCTCAATATGGACTAAATACACTCTCTAAAAAATTAAAATATCCAAACAGTAGAAAAACTCAGAATGGAAAAGAAATCTTCTATCTATCCCAGCTTTCTAGTTTACCTTTCAGAAGGCATCTCTTTCCATCTTCCTTAATGCACAATAATCTATGTTTCTAAATCAGGTAGGCCTGATTTACCTTTTGGATGGCTTTGAAAAGTTATTTAATCCTAGTTTCATTATCTATAAGAGGGCAGTAATGATGGTGAAATGATTCAGGGGGCCAGGTGTGGTGGCACACACCTGTAACCACAGTACTTGGGAGGCTGAGACAAGAGGAGCGCAGGTTCGAGGACAGCCTGAGAATATAACAAGACTCTCAGCAACCTAGCAAGACCCCATTTCAAAACAAAAATAAAAAGGGCTGGGGGTGTAGCTTGGAGGTAGAATGACTCTCTGGGTTCAATTTCCAGTACGCCCCACACACAAAGATTCAGAGGGTTGTTATGAGGATTATATGAGATAATATGCATAAAATATATACTATCATGCATAGCAAATAGTAGATGCTCAATAAATGTTTGCTCTAACAAAGGATGTTTGTGCTGGGTTTTAAAGACTGGGTAGATGCCCACCCCTTTCAATTGGGCTTGTACCTGGGGACATGGCAGCCACTAGTGGGTAGGTCCCATGTGGCATCACTCCCCTCTCAGGTGACATGTCAAACAGGTGTCAACATTCAACTATCCCTTAATGTTTGGTACCAGGAAAAGAATAGCCCTAATATTCATTTTGATTAACTGGGATAAGAAGCTCATGAGATTTAAGAAAAACAGACACAAAATCTTTCCTTCCACTCTCCACCTAACCTGTAAAAACTTAAAAGAAATAAACATACTAAAACCTACCTTGAGTTTCTCTGATTTTGCATGGTATAAAACATCCTGGTAGTGCTGGGCGTGGTCCGGGTTCACATCTCTGATCTTAGCATTAGGTAACATCAAGGTATCTAAAGTCTTCAAAGGATTCCCTTCATCTATAGCTTCATTGATGTATCCTACGGCTACAATTCCTAGAAAATGAAGAAAATTCCTTTTAAGTCATAGTAGATTACACATCCTCTAATATCACCTTTTACAAAAAGTTAATAAACAAGCACAGCAAGGCTGAGAGGAGATTCATGTAAAAAAATCAGTGTTTTTTTTATACTCATAATGTGCAATCTGTAAATTAAGAAAAATTCTATTCATAATAGATTCTAATTATAAATACATCTCAATACACAAAGAATAAATATTTAGGAATAATTTAACAAAAGAATCCAAAACATGTACACTGAAAATTATGAAAAACCACTGAGAAAAATTAAAGACAAACTAAACAAATGGAAAGGCACCCCATGTTTATAAGAAATACTCCTCAAATTGGTCTACAGATTCAATACAACTCATATATATATGTATATATATATATGTATATATGTCCCAGATGCTTTTATATATATATATAAAACTCATATATATATATATATATATATACATACACACACACACATATATATACATATCCCAGCTGCTTTTTTAAAAAGCAGAAACCGACAAGCTCATCCTAAAATTCCTATGGAAATGCAAGGAATCAAGAAAAATCAATGTAATCTTGAAAAAAAATAAGTGTTGGAAGACTTCCCATTTCTTTTTTTTTGTTGTTGTTGTTATTTTTTGCTGTACTGGGGATTGAACCCAGGGGCGTTCTACCTCCAAGCTACACTCCAGCCCTATTTTTTATACTTTATTTTTTTTTTGCGGTACCGGGGATTGAACGCAGGGGCGTTCTACCTCCGCGCTACGCCCCCGGCCCTATTTTTTATACTTTATTTTGAAATCGTGTCTCACGAAGTTGCGGAGGGCCTCACTAAAGAGAGAGAGAGAGAGGGAGACAGACAGGGAAAGAGAGAATGAGAGAGCTGAGGCTGGTCGCGAACCCGGATCCTCCGGTCTCCGCCTCCCATGTCTAGTTGTAGTAAGTTTTGAAATGGGAATAGTCGCCGGGCATGGTGGCGCACGCTTGTAATCCCAGTACTTGGGAGGCGGAGACGGGAGGATCCGGGTTCGTGGCCAGCCTCAGCTGCTTAGTGAGGCCCTCTGCAACTTCGTGAGACCCAGTTTCAAAATAAAGTATAAAGCCGGGCGTGGTGGCGCACGCTTGTAATCCCAGTACTTTGGGAGGCGGAGACCGGAGGATCC
>PVJS01029384.1:0-24817 GCA_004027185.1 Glis glis
AGAGGTGTTCTACCTCCGCGCTACACCCCCGGCCCTATTTTTTATGCTTTATTTTGAAACCAGGTCTCACGAGGTTGCAGAGGGCCTCACTAAGGAGAGAGAGAGAGAGAGACAGGGAGAGAGAGCGAGAGAGCTGAGGCTGGCCGCGAACCCGGATCCTCTGGTCTCCGCCTCCCAAAGTACTGGGATTACAAGCGTGCGCCACCACGCCCAGCCCTGCTATCACTCTTAATACATACAATATAAATTATTTCCAAGGCCGACCACAGTTTCTAATACTATATCCCTCCAGCTTCTGGCACAAGAATCGTTTAGGTTCATTCATGCTGAGTCCCTGGTCCAATCCTGGTTGACTCATGTATTTTAGAAACTTCATCCTAATCAATGGGGTGAATTTTGCTACTCTCAGCCTAATATCTTGTGGGTGTGGGATATATTTATAGCATCACAGCTTGTCCCCGATCCTTGATTCCATGCTTCATGTGTCAGACTTCACTTTTGCCCCAGGCTTCTGATTCCAGTTCTGTTCCCCTATCCATGATGGTGCAGACATGGACTCTCTGTTTGATGGGGGCCCAAACATCATACCTGAATATCGCTACAGTGTTGTTCATACGGCTAAAAATGTCCTCGTAGAACCTCCAATCACTGAATGGGATCTGGTTCAAACACTTCTTGGAATAAAGATGTGTCCCTGTTGTTGGCCACACATGTGACCCCTGGCATAAGATTCCAACTGTGGCATCAGCTCTGAAGCAGACTCCCTGGGCATCAGTCCCAGTCCCATGTCCTGTGTCTTTTTGGAAGTTGTGATGCCAACTGCGGATCACGGTTGCGGGGCTAGCCCCAGAGCTAGGCCTGTCCTGCCGCCCTGGCCCACATCTCCTTTGTCTTTTTCCAATCCACCATTCATATTCTGTCCTGCTCCACACCCAAAAGGAGATGTATTACAACATCTATGTCATGCTTCCACCTTCAGAAGCAGGTATGTCACCCTAGACATCACTCACAAACTCTCACTTCCCCTTCTCCATGTCTCCCATATCCCCATTTTCTCATTTGCTTTGTCTATCAGTTTCAGCATGTCACAGCTGGCCTTAGATTGTAAGTAATTACAATTATATGTCTATATAATTCTTTTTTTAATTTGTTTATTTTATTAGTGCATTGCAATCCTACATCTTGAAGGATTTCAGGGTGGTTGACGTATACATCCACTCATCGGTCAATTAGCCCTCCCCAATTCCCACCCCCCCGCCTCCCCCCTCCCTCTTTCCCGTTTGCAGCATAGTAGTTGACTTTGATATCTTTGTGTAAGTCCATCCTGTGCTCCAGTTTGTTTCCCTCTCCTTCCCTCCTGTCTCCCCCAGTTAGTTCGCCTTCTTCACTCATCTGAGGTTTTCTCTCTTTGTCTGGAGTCCCTCCTGTGTGGGGTCGTGGCTCATCCTCCCGTGACCTCAGTACTGGGGTACTCCAGGGCGGGGTCAAGGGCTTGCCCGCCCTGCGTCCCCAGTACCGAGGGAGTCTCTGGGGCGGGGCTGAGGGCTTACCCCCCACACACATCCCCAGCATGGGGGCCATGACTCATCTGCCTATGTCCTCAGTTCTGGAGCATTCTGGGACAGTGTTGGGCTGCTCATGGCGGGGGGCCATGGCTCAGCGGCTCGTGTTCTCAGAGTTGGGCTGCTCCTGTGTATGGCCACCTCATCTTTGTCTCTCCTCATCACACTCATTGTGGGAGCAGAGGCTCACGACCCACCCCTTGAAACCATTGTCATTATAGGTGTGGGTCTGGATTGACTTGGGCTTCATCATGTTCCGGAGTTGGTCGGTTTCAATGGTGGTCTATAGTCGCTGGTTTCACAAGATCTGCTGTCTCTTTGCTGCTGGTCTCTGGGAGTTGCGGTATAGGTGTGCATAGATGGCGCCTTCACCTCCACTCTCTCTGTACCAGGTGAAATGCATGGGGATCTGCATAGCCCCCCCGCTCTGTCCGCTGCCTTGCACTCTACTGCTCTTCGGCTCTCTTTGTTTTGTTGAGTTTTGGCTGTCCTACTTTTCTTGTTAAGAAGCAGTCTTCCTGCCAGCCAAGTTCCGAGTTTTGGAGTGCCGGTGACACGCTGCCTCCCTTTATCTCACTCACCGTATTCTTGTTGCTGAGTGGCTCCAGGGGGCCATGCCATATTCGTCCATGTCCTCAGTGCTGTGGTGTTCAGCGCTGGTACTAGGCTAATCCAGGGGGGCGGTGTTTCACCCGCTCGTTTTCTCGGTATTAGACTGCTCCTCTGCCTGGCCACCTCATCTATGTCTCTCCATGTCGCTTTCTTTGTCGGGGCTGAGGCTCACGTTCCACCCTTTGCAGTCGTCACCGTCGTAGGTGTGGATCTGGTTCAACTTGGGCTTCATCATGGTCCGATGTTGGCTGCTTTTGATAGTGGGCTATAATCGCTGGTTTCACAAGGGTCAGCTGTTTCTTTGCTGGAGGATTCTGGAAGCCGCAGTACTGGCATGGCTTAGCCAAGATGGCGCCTTTGTCTCCGCTCTCCACTTACCAGGTGAAATGCTTTGAGCTCCTACCACCCTCCACTCTTTCCACTGCCTCGCATTCCGCTGCACTTTGGCTCTCATTGTTTTGTTGAGTTTCAGTGACAGACTGCCTTTCACTATCCCACCACCTTGGTTCTTCTCTGCAAGGCCTCTTTGGCTCTGGCCAGCTCCTGCTCCTTTTGCACCAGCTGGACCCTGAGTTCCATGGCCCCGAGGATCTCGGCGGCCTTGCTGCCCTGCGACTCCTCCAGGTCTTTGGCCAACATCTCCTTCATCTGCCGGAGAAAGTGAACTTCTTTCTGGACCTGGGACACCTCTTCCCGCAGGAGCACTGGCTGGCCACAGTTGCCATCTGCTGGAGCCAGGGGTGCCCGGCGTGGGGCTGATCGCTGGGCCCCACTGCACCCATGCACAGCTCCCAGGTTGCAGGCCCAAGGGGGAGGGGTTCTCTGGGGATGGGGCCAAGGGCTCACATACCCCGCTGGGGGGGCATCAGGGGGTGGAGCCGAGGGCTCACCCACCCCGTGTCCCCAGCGCCAGGGGTTCTCCAGGGGTGGGGCCAAGGGCTCACCCACCCTGCATTTCCAGCGCCGGGGGGGAGGGGTTCTCCAGGGGTGGGGCAAAGGGCTCACCCACCCCGCATCCCCAGCGCTGGGGGGAGGGGTTCTCTGGGGGCAGGGCCACACAGGATGGGGCTCACCCATCCTGTGTCCCCAGTACCGGGGGGGCATCTCCGGGGTGGGGCCAATGGCTCGCCCGCCCCACGTCCCCAGTGCTGGGAAGAGGGGTTCTCCAGGGGTGGGGCCAAAGGCTCACCTGCCCCGCATCCCCAGCGCTGAGGGGAGGGGTTCTCGGGGGGCAGGGCCAAGGGCTCACCTGCCCTGTATCCCCAGTGCCAGGGGTCTCCAGGGGTGGGGTCAAGGGCTTGCCCACTCCGCATACAGCACCAAGGGGGTCTCTGGGGTGGGGCTGAGGGCTCACCCCCCCCGCATCCCCAGCATGGGGGGCATGACTCATCTGCCTATGTCCTCAGTTCTGGGGCGTTCTGGGACAGTGTTGGGCTGCTCATGGGGGGGGCATGGCTTGCCAGCTCATGTTCTCAGAGTTGGGCTGCTCCTGTGTATGGCCACCTCATCTTTGTCTCTCCTCATCACACTAGTTGTGGGAGCAGAGGCTCATGGCCCACTCCTTGGAACCATCATCGTTGTAGGTGCAGGTCTGGAATGACTTGGGCTTCATCATGTTCTGGAGTTGGTCTCAATATTGGTCTATAGTCGCTGTTTTCACAAGGATCTTCTGTCTCTTTGCTGTTGGTCTCCGGGAGTCGTGGTGTAGGCGTGGCCCTGCATATATGGCGGCTGTCGCCTCTGCTCTCCACTTACCAGGTGAAATACGTGGAGTTCTGTTTAGCCCCCCGCTCTGTCCACTGCTTCGCACTCCGCTGCTCTTCAGCTCTCTGTTTTGTTGAGTTTTGTCTGCCCCACTTTTCCTGTTAAGAAGCAGTCTTCCTGCAGGCCGAGTTCTGAGTGTCAGAGTGCTGGTGACACGCAGCCTCCCTTTATCTCACTCACCCGTGTTCTCATTGCTGAGTGGCTCCAGGGGGCCATGCCATATTTGTCATGTCCTCAGTGCTGTGGTGTTCAGCGCCGGTGCTAGGCTACTCCAGGGGGGCAATGTTTCACCCACTCATTTTCTCAGTGTTGGGATGGTCCTGTGCCTGACCACCTCATCTATGTCTCTCTGCGTCGCTTTCTTTGTGGGGACTGAGGCTCGCATCCTACCCTTTGCAGTCGTCACCGTTGTAGGTGTGAATCTGGTTCGACTTGGGCTTCATCATGGTCCAATGTCGACTGCTTTTGATGGTGGACTATAATCGCTGGTTTCACAAGGGTCAGCTGTTTCTTTGCTGGAGGATTCCGGGAGCCATGGTACTGGTGTGGCTCAGCCAAGATGGTGCCTTTGTCTCCGCTCTCCACTTACCAGGTGAGATGCTTTGAGCCCCCTACTGCCCTCCAGTCCTTCCACTGACTTACATTCTGTTGCACTTTGGCTCTCATTGTTCTGTTGAGTCCTGGCTGCCCCACTTCTCCTGTCAAGAAACAGTCCTCCCACCCGCTGAGCTCCGACTCTCAGAGCACCGGTGACACACTGCCTCTTGCTATCCCGCCATCTTGGTTCCTCTCCTGTCTATATAATTCTATAATTGCATTTTTCTGTTTCCCTCACAGACTGTAAAACACTGGACAACATTATTCCCCATAAATCCTAGTGCAGGGCCCAGTCCATGATCGAGTTTAAAAATATTTAGTGACTTTAAGTAAAAGCCTAGAAACTGGGTATGTATGGGACATTGTTGCTTAGGGAAGAAGACAGAATCAAATATTGGTTCTATTTACTTTCTGTGTGACCTTGAGCAAGTCATTTAATTTTTTCTTTTTTCTGGTACTGGGGATTGAACCCAGCAGCATTCTACCTCTGGCCTATACCCCAGCCCTATTTTTTATTCTTTATTTTGAAACAGGGTCTCACTAAGTTGCGGAGGGCTTCACTAAGTAGCTGAGGCTGGCCACAAACCCGGACCCTCCAGTCTCAGCCTCCCAAGTACTGAGATTACAAGCATGTGCCACCACACCCACCTCATTTAATTTTTTGAGTCTGTTTTGTCAACAGTAAAGTGGAAACATACTTGTTCCTCAATAGCTTGATTCCAAGACACAAACAGATACTAAAATCTGAGGATAACGCAAAGCCCTTATGTAAATGGCTAAATGGTATTTGCATATAACCACAAACATCTCCCTGTATACTTTAAATTCTCTAGATTAGTTATAATGCCTACTACAATGTAAATGCTATGTAAAGAGGTTTTTGTGTTTTCATTGTGTGTGTGTGTGTGTGTGTGTGTGTGTGTGTGTTACTAGGGATGGAACCCAGGGGCATTCTACCTCTCAGCTACACCCCCAGCCCTATTTTTTTTTTTGAAACAGGGTCTCATTAAGTTGCAGAGGGCCTCACTAAATTGCTGAGGCTGGCTTTGAACCTGTGATCCTCTTTTCTCAGCCTCCCAAGTACTGGGATTACAGGCATGCACCGCCACACCCAGCTAAGGAGTTTTTATACTATACTGTTTAGGGAGTAATGACAGGGGGAAAAAAATCAATACATGTTTGGTACAGACACGATTTTTTTTCCTAATATTTTTTTTTTTTTTTTTTTTGCGGTACCGGGGATTGAACGCAGGGGAGTTCTACCTCCACGCTACACCCCCGGCCCTATTTTTTATACTTTATTTTGAAACCGGGTCTCACGAAGTTGCAGAGGGCCTCACTAAGTAGAGAGAGAGAGAGAGAGAGAGAGAGAGACAGGGAGAGAGAGAGAGAGAGAGAGAGAGAGAGAGAGAGCTGAGGCTGGCCGCGAACCTGGATCCTCCGGTCTCCGCCTCCCAAAGTACTGGGATTACAAGCGTGCGCCACCACGCCCGGCTTTTTTCCTAATATTTTTGATCCATGGTTGGTTGAATCCATGGATGCAGAACCTGCAGATACGGAGGGTCAACTCTGTAAAACCCCCATAGTGATTTTGACAGTTAGTTGGGTTTATTTATTTTTATCTTTTTTTGTATATATAAAGATATTGAGTCAAGTATGGTGGTACACACCTGTCATCCCAGTATTTGAGAGGCTGAGACAGAAGGATTGTAGTTTCAAGGACAGCCTCAGCAACTTAGTAAGACCCTGAGCAACTTAGTGAAATCCCGTTTCAAAAACAAAACAAAACAAAAAAAATGAAATAGGGCTGGGGGTGTAGCTAAGAGGTAAAATACTCTGGGTTCGGTCCCAGTACCACCACCACCCCACAGACACAAAGATTTTGATTGCAGCCAGACATGGTGATGCATACTTATAATCCCAGTACTTGGGAGGCTGAGACAGGAGAATCACAGGTTCGAGGACAGCCTCAGCAACTAGTGAGACTCTCATCAACCAACGAGACCCTGTTTCAAAATAAAAAAATAAAAAAGGGCTGGGGATGTAGCTTGGAGGCAGAATGCCCCTGGGTTCAATCCTGAGTATCATAAAAATAAAACTTAGATTCTGGTTGTATGACTGAGGTATATACAATTTGTTATGCTACCTTGGGTTTTTTTTTTCTGACCAACAACTGATTCTCTTATTCTCTGGACACCAACTGGGTGCTCAGCAATTCAGTCCTGACATTAATTACCTGAGTGAATGCAGACCCACAGGTTAACATCTCAGTCTCACAAGACTCTTCTTCCCATTTTATTTTTTTATTTTTTATTTTTTATTTTTTATTTTTTGGTACTGAAGGTTGAACCCAGAGGCACTCCACCTTGGAACTACACTCCCAGCCCTATTTTATTTTGAAACAGGGTCTTGCTACATTGCTGAGGCTGTCTTCGAACCTGCGATCTTCCTGTCTCAGCCTCCCAAATACTGGGATTACAGGTGTGCACCACACCCAGCTGACTCTTCCCACTTTAAATGCCCAGTCACAAATCTGGAGTTTCCTGTCCTCCTTCTAAACAACTGACTATAAATCAGGGGTTTCCAGGATGCCCTCCCTCTTCAGGCTTGGCAATTTGCTAGAGTGGCTCACAGAGCTCAAAATGTGCTTTACTTATTATAAAGGATATTATAAAAGATATAAATGAACAGCCAGATGAAGAGGTACTAGGTGTTATAGTTAGATATAAAATGTCCCCTAAAGAGCTCATTAATTAATGTTCAGGGTTGATAGAGTTGAGTCTTGAGGATTGTAATCCCAGCTGGATTACAAGTGTGTGGCTGGAGAGGTGGGTCCCAGGGTGGGGGTCGGCCTTGGGGATTATATATGGTTCCTCCTCCCCACATTCCCTCTCCCTTGCTTCTGGTCTCCATGATGTGAGGAGCACAGCCCATGTGGTCTCCCTCTCTCTGCCTCCCACCGCCATGCTCTGAGATCCTCGGTCTCCAGCCTCACATGGAATGAACCCAAAACTGTAAGAAAATAAATCTTCCTTCCTCTAAGTTACATGGTCAGGTCTAAATTATGACTGTGAGAATGCTGATTGGAACAAAAAAAAATGGTACCAGAAAAGTGGGGTTGCTACTATATCTAAGTCTGACCATGTGGATTGTGACTCTTTGGAAATGGTTTGTGAGAGGAAACGGGAAGGGCCAGAATGTGGATAGAAAGGTGGACAACAGAGACTGTGCTCAGGAGATTTGGGATGGAAAAGAGGAATCCATAGGGAAATGGAGTAAAGGCCATGTGTGTTACACTTTGGCAAAGAACTTATCCACAGTTTGCCCATGTCCTGAAACTGTGTGTGAGGCAAAATTTAATGATGGACTGATTAATAAACTGGCAGAGGAAATCTCAAAAAAGCAAAATATCCAAACTGCATTATGGATATTGATGTCCACATTCAGCAAACTGTACACTGAATTTCTGGAGTGGAAAGTAAAGCAGAGAGACTTTATAGATTTGCAGTTTGACCAGAAAGGCATGTATAAACCTGGGACTCAGAGAGATGATGTCATGGAAGGAAATGGCTGAAAGGAAGGAGGAAGCAGTGGCCATGATGGAGGGGGGCCAGCAATGGCCATGATGGAGGTGGCAGATGGGGTTGGGGCCAGGGGTGGCCCAGATGGACTTGGGGCCAGTGGCTGCCTGGATGGAGCGGGCCCAGGGGCTGTATTAAAGACCCCAGTGGTAATAATTAAGGAGGGTGTGACTACCTTTTCTGTTGGCTGCCCATCTCAGAGCCCATGTAATGCTGGCTTTGCTAGAAAATGGGGGCCATGGAGGCTTCCCCCCAAATTTCAAAAAAAGGCCTGAGAAGCCAGGCAACGTGTGACAGGGTCAGAATTCCTGCAATCAGTCCCAAATTGGGCACTTGGTGAAGTTATGAGGATGAAGCCAAGGTTGCAAGGAAAAAAATGAGGGTTTTTTTTTGTGTGTGTGTGTGGTACTGGGGGTGGAACCCAGGGACCTTTTACCTCCAGGCTATACCCACAGCCTGATTTTATTTCTAATTTGGAAACAGGGTCTTGCTAGGTTTATGAGAGTCTCACTACTTGCTGAAGCTGTCTTCGAACCTGGGATCCTCCTGTCTCAGCCTCCCAGGTACTGGGATTACAGGCATGTGCCACCAAGCCCGGCCCAAACACCAAGATTTAGAAATTCCAGAAACATGGAACAACTTTGAGGAAAGGCTGCTAGCTGTGAACCACTGAGCCAGACTGGAAGAGGCAGTAAACTGCCCATTGCAATCAGCCAGGCTGCAGGGGCGGGGCTGCCAAGGCCCCTTGGAGAGATCACGTCTCACCACCATGTTCCATGGATGACAGAAGTGAAGCTGCAAGATCAAATGCTCGCCCTGCTGGATTTCACTACTGTTCTGGTCCCATCCCTTCTTTCTATGGCCCTATTCCTCCCTTTGGAATGCAAATGTTTATACTTTGCCATTGTATATTGGATGCATGTAACTTGCTTTTATTTTGATCTTCATTGTCTTTACAGGTTCTCACAAGAGCTCACCTTGAGTCTCAGAGGAGACCTTGGACTGTGGGACTTTTCAGCAATGCTGGAACTGTTAAAACTGTGGGAACGCTTGGAGAGGACAATGCATTTTGCATTCCAAGCTGGTCATGAGCTCTTAGGTGCCAGGGGTGGAATGTTATAGTTAGATATAAAATGTCCCCTAAAGAGCTCATTTATTAATATTCAGGGAATGATATAGTTGAATCATGAGGATTGTAATCCCAGTAGTGGATAAATCCATTGTAATGTGGCTGGATCCCTGGGTGGGGTGGGGGGCTGGGCTTGAGGATTATATATGGTTCATCCTCCCCACACTCCCTCTCTCTTGCTTCCGGCCTCCATGATGTGAGGAGCACAGCCATGTGCTCTGCCTCTGTCTCCCACTACCATGTTCTGAGATCCTCAGTCCCCAGCCTCACATGGACTGAACCCGAAACTGTAAGAAAATAAATCTTCTTTCCTCTATATTACGTGGTCAGGTCTTTAGATTATGGCTGTGAGAATGCTGGCCAGAACGCTAGGCAACATCTGGAAGGATCGCTTCTGTCCTGTGGAATTGGGGTGTGCTACCCTCCCAGCATGTTGATGCATTCGTGAACCCAGAAGCTCTCTAAACCCAGCCTTTAGGGCATTTTATGTGATTTTATCATATAGGCACGATCAATTATTAACTCAATCTCCAGCTTCTCCCCTTTATCCAGAGATTGGGGAAAGGGCTGAAAGTACTAGAATTCAACTCAGGGTGCTATCTTTCTAGTGATCAGCCACATCTTGAAGCTATCAAAGGATCTGCCAAGAGTCACATTAATAGATGAAAAGATCCTCTGTGTGTGTGTGTGTGTGTGTGTGTGTGTGTGTGTGCGTGCGTGCGTGTGTGCGTGTGTGTGTGTGTGTGTGTGTGTGTGTTACTCGGGATTGAACCCAGGGACATTCTATCTCTAAGCTACATCCCCCAGCCTTATTTTATTTTATTTTAGGTACTGGGAATGGAACCCAGGGGCTTTCTACCTCTGAGCTACACCCCCAGCCCTATTTTATTCTTTTATTTTTATTTTTATTTTTATTTTTTATTGTTGGTGGTAGTGGGGATTGAACCCAGAGGCATTCTACCTCCAAGCTACACCTCCAGCCCAATTTTTTATTCTTTATTTCTAAACAGGGTCTCACTAAGTTGTGGAGGGCCTCACTAAGTAGCTGAGGCTGGCCACGAACCTGCAATCCTCCGGTCTCAGCCTCACAAGTACTGGGATTACAAGTGTGCACCACTATACCCGGCTTATTTTATTCTTTTATTTTGAAACAGGGTGTCACTAAGTTGTGGAGGGCCTCACTAAGTTGCTGAGGCTGGCCTCGAACCTGTGATCCTCCTGTCTCAGCCTCCCAAGTACTGGGATTACAAGTGTGTGGCACCACACCTGGCTCTATTTATTTTTTATTTTGAAACAGGGTCTCACTAAGTTGTGAAGGGATTCAATAAATTGCTGAGGCTGGCCACAAACCTGCAATCCTCTTGTCTCAGCCTCCCAAGTACTGAGACATCAGGCGTGCATCACCACTCCCGGCTCAAAAGATACCTCTCAGGAAATCACAAGTTTTAGGAGCTCTGTGTCAGAAACCAAGGACAAAGACTGAATATATGCAGCATGATATCAGAATTGTGATGGTTTCACTTAAATTTTAAACTTTATGATAGTGCAAAAGTTGTCCAGATTCAATAAAAATTTAGCTGGGTATATAGCTCTATGGTAGAGCACTGCACTCGCCAAATATGTGCGAGACCTGAGTTCCATCCCCAGCACTGCAGAAAGAAGAAAGGGAGGGAGGGAGAAGGGGTGGGAGGGAGGGAAGAGAGAAAGGAGGAAAGAAACTGTACTTGAAACTTTTCCTAGGCTGGTGACACAGTACTGTACTCTGTTGTGATCATGGGCAGCAGGAGGCTGCCACAGCTCCCAGTTAGGAAACGACTCACACTCTCCGGTGTGCTGGGCAGCTAGGCTATGATGTTCAACAGGCTAATGTTGAACGTGATGTTCACGTCTTGAATGCATTCTTTTTTCTGTGTGGGGCACTGGGGATTGAACCCAGGGCATTCTACCTCTGAGCTACATCCCCAGCCCTATTTTATTTTTATTTTGAAACAGGGTCTCAGTAGGTTAATGAGAGTCTTGCTACTTGCCGAGGCAGTCCTCAAACCTGCAATCCTCATGTCTCAGCCTCCCAAGTACTGGGATTACAGGTGTGCACCACCATGCCCAGGTTTGAATGCATTTTTAATTAATTAATTAATTTATTTATTTATTTATTTATTTATTGTGGTACTGGGGATTGAACCCAGGAGCATTCCACCTCTGAGCTATACCCCCAGACCTTTTTTTATCCGTTATTTTGAATCAGGGTCTCACTAAGTTGCAGAGGGCCTCACTAAGTAGCTGAGGCTGGCCGCGAACCTGTGATCCTCCAGTCTCAGCCTCCCAAATACTGGGATTACAAGCATGAGCCACCATGTCCAGCTGAATGCATTTTTAATTAACAGCATATTCAACTTATGATGGGATTGTTGGGATGTACTCCACCATGAGTCAAGGAATATTTGCATTTCTCATTGTGCCACACATCTTTTAAAATTTTTGTTCCATTCAGTTTCTCTTCAGAAACAGTCAACTATGCTTACATGTTTAATGACACATTTATGACTTTCACATCCATCATTTCCTCTCTAATGTTCTTTTAATCTATTTTGTGTGTGTGTGTGTGTGTGTGTGGTACCGGGGATTGAACCCAGGGGCACTCTACCTCTGAGCTACATCCCCAACCCTATTTTTTATTCTTTATTTTGAAACAGGTCTCACTAAGTTGCGGAGGGCCTCACTAAGTAGCTGAGGCTGGCTGCGAACCTGCAATCCTCCTGTCTCAGCCTCCCGAGTACTGGAATTACAAGTGTGCACCACCACGCCCGGCTTCTTTTAATCTCTTTTTAAAAACTATATCCGGTGAGCTGGGCATGGTGGCGCACGCTTGTAATCCCAGTACTTTGGGAGGCGGAGACAGGAGGATCCGGGTTCACAGCCAGCCTCAGCTCTCTCTCTCGCGCTCTCTCTCTCTCTCTCTCTCTCTCTCTCTCTCTCCTTAGCGAGGCCCTCTGCAACTTCGTGAGACCCGGTTTCAAAATAAAGTATAAAAAATAGGGCCGGGGGCGTGGCGCAGAGGTAGAACGCCCCTTCGTTCAATCCCCGGTACCGCAAAAAAAAAAAAAAAAAATATCCGGTGTGTTGGAAGTTCTCATACTGCCTCAATGACGTGTTTTTTACAGTTGGTTTGTTTGAATGAAGATCCAAAATGAGGTTGACATACTGCATTTGTTTAATACATCTCTTAAGTATCTTTTAATCTATGATGGTTTCCCTCCTCCCTTTTATGACATTTATGGAAGAAACTGGGTCATTTATCTTGATGAATTTTCTATAATCTGACTTTGACCGTTTATAGTCTCATGATGTAGTTTAATATGTTTCTCTATTTTGTACCTCTCTCATCCTGTGTTTCCTATAAACTGATCATGAGAAATAGGATCTTGATTAGATCCTTTTGGCAAGAGTACTTCCTATTTACTCCCTACTGTACTATCTTCAGGAGGCATAAAATAGCGGGCTATCTTGCTCTTTCTGATGTTAACATGAACAGTGGGTTCACGTGTGTGATGACTCACTCATTACAGTTGGCCCTGGCTATCTGAGATGGATTCGTTCCAGGATCCCCCGCAGACACCAGAAGCTACAGATGTTTAGTCTTTTATGTAAAATGACTTAGTATTTACATAGAACCTAAGCACGTCCTCCCATGCACTCTGTGTGTGTGTGTGTGTGTGTGTGTGTGTGTGTGTGTGGTATTGAGGATTGAATCCAGGGGCATTCTACCTCCAGGCTACACCCCCAGCCCTATTTTATTTTTATTTTGAAATAGGGTCTGGCTAGGTTGATGAGAGTCTCACTATTTGCTGAGGCTGTCTTTGAACCTGCAATCCTCTTGTCTCAGCCTCCCAAGTACTAGGATTACAGATGTTTGCCACCACACCCAGCTCTCCCATGCATTTTAAATCATCTCTTGATTACTTATTACACCGAATACAATGTGAATGTTGTGTCTATAGTTGTTATACTGTATGTTTTAGTGAATTTTAGAAGTCGGTACATGTTCGGTACAAATACAACCATCATAGGTCTAGCTACATTGTACAGGCACAAGATACCAGCTGAACAGTGCTTGAACAAGTGCTGGAGTGAGAGACTAGGAGAGACAGGTTCTGTGTGATGGTGGGGGCCAAGCAATGTTTGCTACATACCACTTCATTCTGTGGATTCAACACAATGTTTGGTGCTGACAAATTCAAGTTTTGCTCTTTGGAACTTCCTGCAATTATTTTTTCCAAATATTTTTGATTCACAGTTGAGTTCATAGAGGTAGAGCCTACAAGATCAGAAGGATAAACTTTATTAGGCTCCTTCTCCACTTTTTTTTTTTTTGTGTGTGTGGTACTGGGGGTTGAATCCAGGGACATTCTACCTCTGAGCTACACCTCCAGACCTATTTTATGTTTTCTTTTGAAACAGGGTCTCACTAGGTTGATAAGAGTCTTGTTCCATTGCTGAGGCTGTCCTTGATCCTGCAATCCTCCTGTCTCAGTCTCCCAAGTACTGGAATTACAGGCTTGCACCACCATGCCTCTGAGCTATACCCCCAGCCCTTTTCTTTTCTTTTTTTCTTCTTCTTTTTTTCTGTGTGTGGTACTGGGGATTAAACGGATTAAACTCAGGGGCTTTCTACCTCCAAGCTACACCCCTAGCCCAATTTTTGTATTTTTTTAAATTTGGAAACAGTGTCTCTCTAAATTGCTGAGGCTGGCCTCGAACCCTCGATCCTCCTGTCTCAGCCTCCCAAGTATTGGGATTACACGTGTGCACCACCACACCCAGCAGCCCTTATCTTTTTCTTTTCTTATTCTTCTTATTATTTTTTTGCAGTCCTGAGGACTGAACCCAGGGGCATTCTACCTCTGAGCTACCTCCCCAGCCCTATTTTTTACTCTTTATTTTGAAACAGGGTCTTACTAAGTTGCGGAGGGCCCCACTAAGTAGCTGAGGCTGGCCACGAACCAGTGATCTTCCTGTCTCAGCCTCCTAAGTACTGAGATTATAAGCATGCACCACCACACCCGGCTCCCTTTTCATTTTTTATGTTGGAACAGGGTCTCACTAAATAGTTGACGCTGGCCTTGAACCTGTGATCCTCCTGTCTCAGCCTCCCAAGTATTGGAATTATAGGTGTGTACCACCACACCCGACTTACCTGTTTTTACACCAATTCATGATGATCGAGACAGGTTCAATCATTTCACTAGGACTTGCAAAGTTATTATTCTCTAATTCTTTCATAGCTTCCTTGTGCAACACCTGCATACATATACATTATATTTCTAGGTATACAGCTATGTGTTTCATTTTATCATAGTCCTTACCTTTTTTTGGTACTGATGGTTGAACCCAGGGTTGTTCTACCTCTGGGCTACACCCCCAGCCCTTTTTATTTTTTATGTTGAAACACGGTCTCACTAAGTTGATGAGAATCTCACTACTTGTGCACTGGCAGATTTGCCATCTGGTGAGGGCCCACTTACCGGTGCGTGGATAGTCATCTCTTCTCTGTGTCCTCACAAGGTAGGAGTGGTGAGGGACTCTCTGGGGTTGGTTTCTCTTTCTCTCTCTCTCTCTCTCTCTCTCTCTCTCCTCCCACCTCCCACCTCCTGCAGTACTGGGGACCAAAGCCAGGGGCGCTCTACCACTGAGTACTAAGATTGCACGCGTGTACCACCATGACCAGCTAAATCTAAGTCTCGTCTCTTTTCTGACACATGGGAAGCAAAGATCTGGCAAAAATGAGGGGACACAGAAAAGCCAGGCAGAAGGTAAAGTCACAGGATAAGAAAGAACTGTCTGGCAGGGACAAGATCACTAGGACTGTCACCACTCCTGAGGAGCGGAGGAAGGATGGATGTATGTTTGAGCGGTGAAGGTCTTATGGACAAGTGAAAAGGGGATGACACAGTAATGGAATTTTTTGACAAGGAAAAGAATTCATTTGGACAGCTTTGAAGAAATCATCCCTCCATTTTCTAGAGGAAGAAATCCTAATCTAGGAAGATGCCTGACCAGCCTGAAGGCCAGCCAAGATTCACTGGGATGGTGTGTTGAAATATTGAAATACCCCCTTCTCTTTTAAAATTTAATTAAAATAAAAAAATTGTAGTATTGGGGGTGGAACCCAGGGGCTTTCTACCTCCAGGCTATACTCTCAGCCCTATTTTATTTTTTATTTGGAAACAGGGTCTCACTACGTTGCTGATTACCTCACTAACTTGCTGAGGCTGACTTCAAACCTGTGATCCTCCTGTCTTAGCCTCCCAAGTACTGGTATTACAGGCGTGTGCCACCACGCCTGGCTGATTTAATTAATTTTAAGAAATAGTGTCTTGCTGTGTTGACCAGGCTGGCCCTGAACTCCTGGGCTTGAGCGATCCTGCCTCAGCCTCTCAATTTGTTGGCTCTATAGCTGTGTACCCCTGTACCTGCCTCCCTTTCTTTTCTTTTCTCTTTTCTTTTCCCTCCCTTTTCTCTCTTTCTCTCTCTCTCTCTCTCTCTCTCTCTTTCTCCCAGGAGCATTCTGCCTCTGAGCTACACCCCCAGCCCTTTTATTTTTTGTTTTGAAACAGGGTCTCACTAAGCTGCTGAAACTGGCATCCTCCTGTCTCAGCCACCCGAGTACTGGGATTACAGGCATGTGCTACTGCACCTGGCTTCTCTCTCTTTTTTCTCATATTGCTGGGGATCAAACCCAGGGCCTTGCATATACTAGGCAAGTGCTCTACCACTGAGCTATATTGCCAGACTCTCTTTTTAAAATGTCTTTCTTGAGGTATAATTTATATGCTATAAGCTTCACCTATTGTAATACTTTCAATACTGTTCAATACTTGTTAATAATTTTATACAGTTAGGTAGCCATCAGCACAATCTAGTTTAAGAATATTTCCATCATCCCCCAAAGAAAACATAAAATACTTCTATGGCAGTTAGACAATAGCCATTACCCTCAACCCTCCTTGACTCCCTATGTTCTAACTAAACATCACTAGCCCACCCTCCAGAGTTTCCAGGACTGTATCCCAGCAGTGAGCAGCCTGTGTTCTGAATGGCTGGTATCTTTGCCATACACGTAGTTAAATAACTTTGATATTACTCCTGGGGAGGATCAAGATAAGTACTCAACTCAGCTGGTTCCCAAGCTTATTCATATAGCATCTTGCTTTCAGGAAAACCACTTCTACAGTTTGGATCTTGAATGTCCCCCCAAAGCCCATGTGTTGAAGGCTTGGTCCCCTGACAGTGTTGTTACTGGGAGGCGGTGAAGCCTTTAGAAGCTGGGGGCCTACCAGGGAGGATGTCAGGTCACTGGAGACATGCCCTTGAGTCAGTACTGGGACCTGGCCCCTTCCTCTCTCTTGGCTCCCAGCTGCTATGAGGTAGACAGGTCTCCTCTGCTGTGTGCTGTCACCATGATCTACTGTGCTGCCATATGTCCAAGGCACCAGGGCCACACAGCCATGGACTGAAACCTCTGCGGTCATGAGCCAGAATAAACCTTTCCTCCTTTTTTTTATTTTTGGCAGTACTAGGGATTGAACCCAGGGGCATTCTACCTCTGATCTGTACCCCTAGCCCTATTTTTTTATTCTTCATTTTGAAACAGGGTCTCACTAAGTTGCAGAGGGCCTTACCAGTTGCTGAGGCTGGCCGCGAACCTGCAACCCTCCTGTCTCAGCCTCCCAAGTACCGGAATTACAAGTGTGCGCCACCACACCCGCTCCTTTTAAGTTGTTTATCTCAGGATTTTGTCACAGTGGTGCAAAGTTGACTAACACAATCAGAAAACAAGTGAACAAAAGGAAAACAAGTGTTATAAAATGCCTAAAATATAAGACCAATTTTGGAAGGGCAAGAGATTGAGCAGTACCCATCTTCACTCTTCTGTAAGGTGTTCTTGAGGTTTACACATCAGGTAACTTTCTTTCTTTTTTTGTTTTTGCGGTACTAGGGACTGAACCCAGCAGCATTCTACCACCAAGCTACACCTCCAGCCCTATGTTATTCTTTTATTTTGAAACAGGGTCTCACTAAGTTGCAGATGGCCTAATTTGCTGAGGCTGGCCTTGAACCTGCGATTCTCCGGTCTCAGCCTCCCAAGTACTGGGATTACAAGCGTGCACCACCACACCCGGCTTAGCATCAGGCAACTTTCTAAAATACAAAAATTTTTTTTGTGTGTTTAGTACTTCTACCTCTGAGCTACACCCCCAGCCCTATTTTACTTTTTATTTTGCAACAGGGTCTCACTAAGTTGTGGAGGGCCTCACTGCATTGCTGAGGCTGTCCTCAAACCTACGATTCTCCTGTCTCAGCCTCCCAAGTACTGGAATTGCAAGCCTGCACCACCATGCCTGGCTTAATACAAAATTTAATGACTGTGTACATTTTTCTGTGGAGTAGGTTCATGGCTTTCATTTGATTTTTTTTTTTTTTTTTTTTTTGCGGTACCGGGGATTGAACGCAGGGGCGTTCTACCTCCGCGCTACGCCCCCGGCCCTATTTTTTATACTTTATTTTGAGACCGGGTCTCACGAAGTTGCAGAGGGCCTTACTAAGTAGAGAGAGAGAGACAGGGAGAGAGAGAGAGAGAGAGAGAGGGAGAGAGAGGGAGAGAACGTGCCCGTGCGCACGTGCACGAGCTGAGGCTGGCCTTGAACCCGGGTCCTCCGGTCTCCGCCTCCCAAAGTACTGGGATTACAAGCGTGCGCCACCACGCCCGGCCCTGGCTTTCATTCGATTTTCAAAGGGGTATTTAAGGTAGGCTAGGCTAAGCTAGGAGGTTCAGTAGTTTATTAGATGCATTTTCAACTTTGTGTGTGTGTGTGTATGCATGTGTGTGTGTGTGTGGTACTGAGGATGGAACCCAGGGACATTCTACCTGTGAGCTACACCTCCAGACCTATTTTATTTTTTATTTTGAAACAGTCTCACTAAGTTGCAGAGGGCCTCACTAAGTTGCTGAGGCTGGCAACAAACCTGTAATCCTCCTGTCTCAGCCTCCCAAGTACTGGGATTACCAGTGTGTGCCACCACACCTGGCTCAAGTTATATTTTCAATTTATGATGGGCATATTGAGAGTATCTGTAGAAATTTTCCGAATATACAATTTTATCTGCAAACCAGATATGTACATCAATCCAGTTTTTTATGGTGCTAAAGATTGAACCCAGGGGCATTCTACCTCTGAGCCACACTCCCAACCTTTTTTGTTCAATTTTTTTGTTTTGAAACAGGGTCATGCTAGGTTGCTGAGGGTATTGCTGTGTTGCTGAAATTGTTCTCAAACCTGCGATCCTCCTGTCTCAGCCTCCCAAGTACTGGGATTACAGGTGTGCGCCATCACTCCTGGCTTGAATCAACTATTTTTGTGTGTGTGTGTGTGTGGTACTGGGAATTGAACCCAGGGGCATTCCACCTCCGAGCTACACCCCCAGCCCTATATTTTATTCTTTATTTTGAAACAGGGTTTCACTAAGTTGTGGAGGGCCTCACAAGTAGCTGAGGCTGGCCTTGAACCTGGGATCCTCCTGTCTCAGCCTCCCCAAGTACTGGGATTACAAGCGTGTACCACCACACCCAGCTCAACTATTTTTGACATGTAGAATAAGTCACACAGAAAGCCATATAGACAAACCATTACTATTTTATTAACCTTCTTTGTCCTTTAGTAGCAGATTCACATGAAATGACTGGATTCAAAATTAAAAATAAATATGTTCTGCTTTATAAATATGCCTTTCTTTTTTTTTTTGCGGTACTGGGGATTGAACCCAGGGGCGTTCTACCTCCACGCTACACGCCAAGCCCTATTTTTTTTATACTTTATTTTGAAACCGGGTCTCACGAAGTTGTGGAGGGCCTCACTAAGTAGAGAGAGAGAGAGAAAGAGAGACAGGGAGGGAGAGAGAGAGAGAGAGAGCTGAAGCTGGCCGCGAATCCGGACCCTCAGATCTCTGCCTCCCAAAGTACTGGGATTACAAGCGTACACCACCACGTCCGGTTTAAATATGCCTTTCTTAACCGGGCATGGTGGCGAACACTTGTAATCCCAGTACTTGGGAGGTGGAGACCGGAGGATCCGGGTTTATGGCCAGCCTCAGCTACTTAGTGAGGCTCTCCGCAACTTCGTGAGACCCGGTTTCAAAATAAAATATAAAAAATAGGGCCGGGGGTGTAGCTCCGAGGTAGAACGCCCTGGGTTCAATCCACGGTACCACAAAAAAAAAAATAATAATAATATGTCTTTCTTAGAGTATCACTCTAAATTGTGAATATGGAGTTTTTGCTATTTCAAGAAATGAAATCCCACCTATACTTCAACAAAATGACATCAGCATTTAAAAATTGTTAAGCCCCCAAGTATTTCTTTTTTTTTCTTTTTTTCTTTTTTCGTGGTACTGGGGATTGAGCCCCAGGGCATTCTACTTCTGAGCTATACCCTCAGCCCTATTTTATTTATTTGCTTTTTATTTTGAAACAGGGTCTTGCTAGGCTGATAAGTCTCACTATTTGCTGAGGCTGTCCTTGAACCTGCGATCCTCCTGTCTCAGCCTCCCAAGTACTAGGATTACAGGTATGCGCCACCACACCTGGCTGTCCCCAAGTATTTTTATGTGAATTACAATGAAGCCAACTTCATTCCTTAATATATTTGCAAAAGTGATTTGTGTGTGTGTGTGTGTGTGTGTGTGTGTGTGTGGTACTGGTGATTGAACCCAGGGGCATTTTACCGCCAGTCCTTTTAATTTATTTTTTTAAAACAAGGTCTCAAGCTGGGCGTGGTGGCGCACGCTTGTAATCCCAGTACTTCGGAGGCTGAGACCAGAGGATCCGGGTTCACGGCCAGCCTCACCTACTTAGTGAGGCCCTCCGTAACTTAGTGAGACCCTGTTTCAAAATAAAGAATAAAAAATGGGACTGGGGGTGTAACCCAGAGGTAGAATGCCTTTGGGTTCAATCCCAGGTACCGCCCCCCCCAAAAAACAAGGTCTCACCAGGTTGTTAAGAGTCTTGTTATGTTGCTGAGGTTGGTTTTGAACCTGACATCCTCCTGTCTCAGCCTCCAAGTATTGGGATTACAGTCGTGCACCACCATGCCCATTCCCATTACATTTTGTTTTAGACATTTAAACACTGTAATTTTTGTTTTGTTTTGTTTTTGGAACTGAGGATTGAGCCCATGGGTGTTCTACCTCCGAGCTACACCCCCAGTCCTTTTTTTATTTTTTATTTTGAAACAGGGCCTTGCTAGTTTTCTGAGGGTCTTGCTATGTTGCTGAGGTTGTTCTCAAGCCTGTGATCCTCCTGTCTAAACCTCCCAAGTACTGGGATTACAGGCATGTGCCTGTTAGGGTTAGGGTTAGGGTTAGGGTTAGGCCCATCTTAAACAGTGCCCATCTAAACAGTGTATTTTTGACAACTTATTTACGATTTTGTATTTCTTTACTAGATGAATGTAATTTGAAATCTGGATGAAATCATAAAGGATATACAGTCTGACTTGCAAAATTTTATTGATAAGGAAATAAACCCAGAGAGATTAAGAGCCTTGCTCCAGCTTGTTAAAGATAGAGACATAGGGTAAGAACACAGGCTGAATTGTTTCATGCGTTTTCTAACATTCAATAAAGAAGCCGTTGGTTGCTGAACTGCCTCCACTTCTCTGGTGAGATTAGGCATAAAAAACAAACCACTCTGTGGACACACAGAATTAAGCAGCGATCCCCGCCCCTGCCGTGTGTGTGTGTGTGTGTGTGTGTGTGTGTGTGTGTGTGTGTGGTGGGGGGGGCTGAGGACTGAACCCAGGGCCTCACAAGTGGTAGGCAAGTGCTCTACCAATGAGCTACATTCCCCAGCCCTTTTTGGTTTATGTTGAGACCCAGTCTGACCTTGAATTTGTGATCGTCCTGCCTCAGCCTCCTGAATAAACTGGGATGCTTCAACAACCAAATCCTCATAGGACTGCTCTTGACTTTCTATGACTCACTAGAACAAAAGCATAAAGCACATTACATTATCAACATTGCAGCAATCGCCAGTGGTCCTTTTGTGGATCCTTCAATGTTATTAGTTTCCCATATTTCCTCTCTTTCACTACCAGAAAGTCCAGCTGCTAATTTACTCCTCTGCGTCTCAGGCTTTCCCTTTCCCTTGGAAGGAAAGATGTCAGGCAACACACAGCTTGTTTATGTCCTGATTTTTTTTCTTCCTCAAGGTGGAGGTGGGGGTAGTCAGTGAGATGAGGGAGAATTGCCTCTCCTTGCAACCTGTCATTTCCAATTGCTTTGGAAATTAAATAACAAATACCATTATCAAATAACAAAATAATTCTCAATATAATTTAGTATTCATTCTATGTTTAAATTTCTCCATTTGTCTCAGAAATACCTTTTTTACAGTTTGAATCAGTATCCAAATGAGATTAACATATTGCATTGCATTTAATATCTTTTTTTTTTTTTTGCGGTACCGGGGATTGAACCCAGGGGCGTTCTACCTCCACGCTACACCCCCGGCCCTATTTTTTTTATACTTTATTTTGAAACCGGGTCTCACGAGGTTGTGGAGGGCCTCACTAAGGAGAGAGAGAGAGAGAGAGAGAGAGAGCGAGCTGAGGCTGGCCCTCCACCTCCCAAAGTACTGGGATTACAAGCGTGCACCACCACGCCCGGCTTAATATCTCTTAAATATATTTTACCTTTTTTTTTTCCTTTGGAGGTACTGGGGAAACCCAGGGGATTCTACCTCCAACTACACCCCAGCCCAATTTTATTTTTTGTTTTTTTGAGAAGGGTCTTGCTAGGTTGCTGAGAGTCTCACTATGTTGCTGAGGTTGTCCTCAAACCTGAGATCCTCCTGTCTCAGCTTCCCAAGTACTGGGATTACAGGCGTGCGCCACCACACCTGGCTAAGTATATTTTACTATAAATGAGGCTACTAAAGAGATTCTGTAAGGCTATGGAAAACATTAACTTCATTATTGCTGAACCTTTTTTTTTCCAGAGTGATTGTATCAATGTCCACTCCTATAGTTTATGAATGATCTACTTCCTCTTCCACTTTTAGTATTTTCAGACACTTTAACGTTTGCCTGTTAGTATGCCCACTCTGTAAAGACATGAGATGTGAGCCTAGTCTTCAAATATTGTACAATCGTTTTAGATATATTTTATGCTTACTGGAGATAATTATATACCTCTACACCATCTGAAAGTCACCGTTTTTAGCTCCTGAGTATTTCAGGATCTTTCTCTTATATATGTTTGTTTTGTTTTGGAACTAAGGCTCAAATCCAGGGCACTGTACATACTAGGCATGTGCTTTACCACTGAGCTCAGTTACCACTCCCATCCCTCTATTGTATATTAATGGAAGAATAAAGATAGGTAATTATGTGCTATTTAGTATTTCCTAGAAAGGATATGACTGGCATTGACTTTTCCCTCTTGTGAAGTTCCTCTTAACACATATGAAACCCAAGAGGCCAGGTCTTCATTCTACTGCGAGCAATTCAGAATTCCTGCAGCCACTTTTCTTCCTTCTTGGTATCTGCCCTGCAGGCTACTTGCTCTGATGATGCCATAATGCTTTGTTTGTAGGGTCATCTGGTGTCACTTACACCTTTAGGAAGAATCAGCTTTTAGGCAAAGTGAATCTTAGATGGTAAAACTAGATCTTCTGGAGCAATTTTTTTGAGATCACAGGAATAAAGATTTCTAGGAGAAAATAGATCTAGAAAGGTTTTCTAAAAGCTTTTCTTTTTTATTAGGATATGTGTGTTTTACTCACTGATGTAATGTTGACAACTCAACTGGACTAACCCTTGATAGGCTTCTGGTTGATTCCTGAATGCCAAGAAAATCCCAACTTCCTCAAGGACACAGTCATTTTGCACAAAAGGGAGGAAACTGGCCCATTTCCAGCAATAGAGTGGAAGTCTGAAAGAGGGAGGAGTATACCAATGTAACTTCCTCGCCAGTGAGGAAGAACAGTGTGCTTAATATTATACCATGGAATAACTGGCATATTTTAAAGATCTTTTCCTTTTTGAGCACATTTCACATCACGGATGTTCCCAGAGAACATAACGATCTATCTTGAGAGTGTGAAGAATGATATCCTACATTGCCGTTATATTTATATCTTGGAGAAATGTCTAAAAAGAAAGCCGAGTCAATAAAATGACAGATTTTAAGCTTTCATTCGGGTAAAGTAAAAGCCATCTTCTCAATGTGTCAGCCACCTTGATTTTTTTTAGAGACAGAACACGAGGTGCAAAGATTTTGGCTTCCATTTTCCTCTTATACACCAATGACATCTTCAGTTCCGGAAGAGCCTTTAAAAATGTGGCTTCTGATAAATGTTGGCAGAACTGGTGCATTCCTAGAATAAATTTTGTATGCTCAGCTTTTCCTACCCGAATTCATCCGTAGTTTGGATGACCACCACGAAACAAACTGAAGAGAAATCTGGATGTGATAGAAGGTATAATGTGACGTTGGTATATTAAAAAAATTCATACCTAGGGTCAAATCTGTAATCAAATTTAGACTGCTCTAACAACTATAACCATTACTGATATTCGTACAGTTTAAAACTAAGGAAGGGGCTGGGGCAAGGGAGTGGAAATCTCAAACAAAAGAAAAACTTTGAGATTCTCTCCTTTCAGGCAACTTTCAGCTCTACAAATCTAAATGCCCTTGCCTTTAAAATACTAGAGCGTTGTTCTCCTCCCAGTTCTCAACTCCTTGTAACAAGGATACCTCTGTCTCTCTTCCCCAAATTAGGACTATGAGTCTTCCAGGTCCGTATGTACCAGAAAGCAACTCCGGGAGAAGTTTTATTCGGCCCAGCCAAGGCTGCGAAAGTGGGCTTAGTGTGGAAAAGACATCTTAAAGGGAAAAACGAAACAGAACAAAAACCCTGTAAACCGTACACCTGTAGTTGAAAAAGCAAGATGAAACAAACAAAAAAACCCGGACGGATTTAGACGTCATCGGGATCGCGCAGTAGAGACGGAAAAAGTAACAATCGTGGTGGGTCCAGCCACTGCGGCAGGGGTGCGCCGGGCGCGGACGTGGGCTGCCATCTGGGGTACCCACGGCGCTGAGCGCGCGCCCCCGCCCCTCCCGCGGCCGGCGCGTCAGCCAATCGCCGCGCGCCATCCCCTTCCCATCGGAGGCCCCGCCCCCGCGGCGTGACGCGAGCACGGCGGCTCCGCCCCCTGCGTCTCTGGCCTCGCTGGCCTTTGGGGGATGGTTCCATCATGGCGTCAATGCAGGTGAGAGGAGTTTGCTGCATCTGGGCGGGCGAGGGAGCGGCCGAGAGGCTGCGAGCGCTCGGGCGGGGCGGCGGCGGGCACTCGGCGACACCGGCGGGCTCCGGAGCGGCCCGGCGGCCGGCGTCCTCCTGGCTTCGGGCGGCGGCGAGGGGAGCGCGGCGGCGAGGGGAGGGCGCGGGGGGGCGTCGCGGTCGGTCGAAGCGGACGAGCCGGCCGGGAAGTCGGGCTTGGCGAGGCGCCGCG